>JAXQQM020074615.1:0-122107 GCA_034641835.2 Pinus albicaulis
CATGATTTCATAAACTCTAATGTTGGCAGGAAGAACCACCATATTCCAAAAATGGATATGAGGATGTTTGATGGAAAGGATCCTGTAACGTGGATACTACAGATGGAGCAATATTTTGATCTCCATAATGTGCAAAACACACAAAAGGTACGCATTGCAACTTTACATTTAGAACAAAATACATTTGTATGGTATCGATGGCTTTGCTCCCGTAAAAAAATTGTCACTTGGTCAATTTTTACGGAGGAAATGATAGCACATTATGAGGATATGAAGAGCAACACCTTCTTTAGCCAATTGATAAATCTCAAACAAAAGGGTTTAGTGGGGCAACACATTGAGGACTTCCAAAAATTGAATGTAAGGGTAACTGATATTCCAGAGGAACACATGATCGATCTATTCATAGGCACTTTAAAGGATAACATCCAACATGAAGTTCATGTTTTGGAACCGGATTCATTGGAGAAGGCATTCAGGTTGGCAAGAAAAGTTGAATGTAAAATAATGGCGACAAGGAAGCCTACCACTCAATTCTATAAAGAAGGAAGTGTTGCTGCATCTAGATTTCCACAACCTACAAGGTTGACACCACAAAAATTGGAAGAAAAAATAGCAAAAAGGCTTTGCTACAGTTGTGATAGCAAATACACTAAAGGTCATAAGTGTGCTGAGAAGAAATTATTTTACATAGATTGTGAAGAGGAAGAAGAAAATGAACAAGAAGAGGATATACACCAGGAACCAACCCTAGAAGGGGAAGAAATGAATCCGACCATATCGTGTAATGCACTGGCAGGAATTACCACTCCTCAAACTCTCAAGATACAAGGACAAATCAAGAAGAAAAAGGTAATAGTGTTGATTGATTCAGGTAGCACCCATAATTTTATTCATTGTAAGGTAGCCAAGGAATTAAATTGTTTCCTATACCCAGCACCAGAATGTCAAGTGATGGTTGCAAATGGAGGAACTATAAATTGATCTGGGAAATGCCATAATATCAAGCTAACCATGGGGGAATATATATTGACTTGTCCAATGCTTTCCATTCCTATGGGAGGTTCTCATGTTGTACTAGGAGTACAATGGTTACAATCTTTGGAGACGGTAGCTTTTAATTTTCAAGAACTTTTCTTGAAAAAAATTTTCAGAAGGAAAGGAAGTCGAATTACGGGGTATTGAAGGGAAGCTGGGAAGGATAATAGGTTCTAATGTCATGAAAAATCTTCTAAAGAAATAACAACGAGGTGTAATTGCACAATTATGCTCACTAGAAGTTCCGACATCAAAATCATCTATTTCTGCAGATCTCCAACAAGTCTTGGACAATCATTCCAAGGTGTTTGAAACTCCCAAAGGAGTCCCACCTATTCGTGATCATGATCATGCTATTCATTTGATTCCAGGAAGTGTTCCTCCAAACATCAGGCCTTATAGATATCCTTACTTCCCAAAAGAGTGAAATTGAACGTATGATTGCAGAAATGTTAGAGGCGGGTATAATTCAACCTAGTCAAAGTTCTTTCTCTGCTCTTGTAGTATTGGTACACAAGAAGGATGGATCATGGCGAATGTGTCCGGATTATAGGGAGCTCAATAAGCTCACCATTAAAGACAAATTTCCCATTCATGTGATTGATGAATTATTGGATGAATTACATGGAGAAATTTATTTTACCAAGTTGGATCTTCATTCAGGATATCATCAAATTAGAATGAAGACTGAAGATATTCCAAAAACAACATTTTGAACTCATGAGGGTCATTATGAATTTTTGGTAATGCCTTTTTGCCTTACCAATGCACCTTCTACATTTCAAGGGTTGATGAATTCCATTTTCAAACCCTTCCTTAGAAAATTTGTGCTAGTATTTTTTGATGATATACTAATCTACAGCAGGTCTTGGAAGGATCATGTTGAACATGTTGACAGGGTGCTCAAACTATTGCGGGAGAAACAATTATATGCAAAAAAATCCAAATGTTTCTTTGGAGTACAAGAGGTGGAATATCTGGGTCATATTGTATCTCACGAGGGTGTTAAAGTAGACCCTAACAAAATTAAAGCCATTAAGGAATGGAAAGTCCCCACAACCATAAAGAAGTTGCGAGGATTTCTTGGGTTAACAGGGTATTATCGCAAGTTTGTTAATAATTATGGGAGAATAGCAGCACCTCTAACAACATTATCGAAGAAAGATGCATTTTCATGGACTCCTGAAGCAACTAAGGCCTTTGAACGTCTTAAGGAGGCAATGTGCCTAGCACCGGTCTTAGCTACACCAGACTTCACGAAAAACTTTATTGTGGAATGTGATGCCTCAGGAAATGGAATTGGTACAGTTTTAATGCGGGAAGGAAGACCCATTGCTTTTGAAAGTCGTCCAATCAAAGGAAAGTATTTACAAAAACCTATTTATGAGAAGGAAATGTTAGCAATACTGCATGCACTAAAGAAATGGGAACTTACCTAATGGGAAGACACTTCAAGGTAAAAACTGATCATGATAGTCTTAAACACTTTTTGGAACAAAGACTATCTTCAGAAGAGCAGCAAAAATGGGTCACAGAGATGTTGGGTTATGACTTTGAAATAATCTACAAAAAAGGAAAGCTTAATGTTGTTGCAGATGCACTCTCAAGAAAGAATGAAGAGGTGGAAGCATTGCTTTGTGCCATTTCTATTATCCAACCAGATTGGATAACCGAAGCAAGAGATGAATGGAAGAAGGAAAAAGATGTATGGACACTCATTCAAAAGTTACGGCAAGATCCTAGTACATCTGATACATTTAATTGGAAAAATGATTCCTTATGGTACAAAGATCGCTTATATCTTTGTAAAAATTCCCAACTAAAACAAAAGATTCTTCTGGAATTGCACACTTCTCCTTTAGGAGGACACTCAGGATTTTTAAAAACTTACCACAGGGTGAAGAAAGAATTTTTTTGGGATGGCCTTAAATCTGATATTCAAAAGTTTGTGGCGGAATGTTTGGTTTGCCGGCAGAATAAAGTGGAAACAATTAAGACCCCGGGACTTCTACAACCTTTATCCATTCCAAGTCAACGTTGGGAGGAGATTTCAATGGATTTTATCACGGGTTTACCTAAGTCCGAAGGAAAGAGTGTCATCATGGTGGTAGTTGATAGACTTACCAAGTATGCACACTTTTGTGCATTATCTCATCCATTTGAAGCAAGTACAGTTGCTACTACATTTATGGACAGAATTCAAAAGCTACATGGAAGCCCAAGGGTTATTGTGAGCGACAGAGATCCCATTTTTACTGGAAATTTTTGGTCGGAGTTATTTTCTTGTTTGGGTACTCAATTAGCTCATAGCTCATCTTATCATCCTCAATCTGATGGTCAAACTGAGATAGTAAATAAATGTTTGGAAGGATATCTTCGTTGTTTTGTATCTGATAAACGAACACAATGGGTCAAGTGGTTACCTCTTGCTGAATGGTGGTATAACACTTCCTTCCCTACTGCAGCAAAAATGACCCCATTTATAACACTTTATGGATATCATCCACCATCCATCACATCATCTTTAAGGGAAAATTCGAAGGTTCAAGGAGTGGAAGATCACATCGAGCATCAGCAAGAAGTTCTCCAACTCTTAAAGGATAACCTGAATTTGGCACAAAATAGAATGAAACAACAGGCAGATAAACATCACAACGAGAGAAGTTTTGATGTAGGAGATTGGGTATTTTTATGGCTACAACCATACAAACAAATGTCCCTCAAGCAAGAAAAGAAGGATAATAAATTATCGCCAAAGTACTATGGTCCTTACAAGGTGTTGCAAAATATTGGTACTATGGCATACAAATTGGAGCTTCATGCTTCTTCGCGAGTACATCCAGTTTTCCATGTTTCATGCTTAAAGAAGGTTATAGGTGAAAATCTTCCAGTTCAAACAATATTGCCAGAACTTGATGAGGAAGGAAAAATCATATTGGAACCTGAAGCGGTCATGGAAACAATAACTCGAAAGCTACGGAATCGATCAATTTCAGAGTATCTCATCAAGTGGAAGAACTTAACCACTGAAGATTCTACATGGGAGGATGAGAATTTTATACAGAAGCACCCAGAGCTACTCAAGCGTTGAGGACAACACTTTTTGAAGGAGAGGGGCATGTTAGGTCCCTATATTACTAGTATAGTCCCTTATTGTTGTTAGTGTAACCCCCTTATTGTTATTATTGTACCCTTGTAACCCCCTTTTTATTATTATTGTGCCCTTAAATTATTATTGTTAGGTCGGCTAGGATTACATTGTGGCCCACTAGGATTACATTATGGCCCCATGGACTCCTATATATAGAAAGGAGGTTTGTAAATTGAATCATCCAAGAATTGTTCATTTATGTAATGTATTGGAGGTTGCCCCCTCGAAGTGGCTTATTTCTAAGGCGTTGATATCTTTTTTCTTCTATTTTTGGAGCTGGTTACACAACATCCTAACAGCCTTCCTCCACTGTGCAATCCTTGCTGAAGAAGATCACTAAATGAATTCGATCTTGCCTTGATTTAACTACACAATCCTCATTGGAAACTCCAATGTGTGTGTAGATGCATTGAATTCATCACTATAGTCACAACTGACAGTCAAACACACCCTTTCACATATCTCTCCACTGGGTCTCTATTGGATCTAACATGCAAGTAGTTAACTGTTGTATTTCTTTAGTTGCAAGACACTACTTGTGAATTAATTAAATAATTAATTCACTCATCTTTCACTAGTGTATCTTTAGTTACAACTAGCACAACTTAGTTTAACTCACTTAACTGAGTTAAACTAAATAACAACTCCCATAAATACTCTTCCAACTCTGTTAAAACTATGTCACACTTAGTTACAATGAAGTCCATCATGCATGAGTCACCAACCAACCTTGAAACTCGTAATTCCTTCAGCGAACTGAATTGCCACATCAGTTAACTGAAATCAAGTGCTGCAAGAGAATAAGTTATTATTTATTGTTTGATTGTAATTAAGGGCTAATAATAATTGACATGCATTCTATTTTTAGATATGTGATCTATAAATAGACTTCGCCCATGTTCTAAAAATAGAAACTCATCTAAATATAGAATTTGCTCAACCTTCTAGAATCAGCATCCTGCTAATTTTAAAATATGCTTACCATTCTAAAAATAGGCATACACCTAAAAATAGCCTGTGGGCCTGATCCAGGTGGATATGGGTGGTCACCTACCTAGTGCACTTGGGGCCCCACCATTGTCTCTTTTATTTTTTAAGTTTCGGCACAACTTACTATTTTTAGCAGTTTTTTGGGTCCTGAACTTCCGGAGCCGTTTTGAGGCCCTAAACGACAGTATTTGGGAAAACGGAGAGAAACATGGCTCCATGGACCGATGTTGCTCATTCAAAATTTGTATTCCTTAGATATATATTTCTAACAAGGTATGGTATGCGTCAAACAGAGATCGTATGCCAAAGTTACACCCCTGGGAAGTTGAAACACTAATTTACCCAAACAGGGCCCATAGTTTTGGCGCTTCATCTCCTGAGGTTAGGGTTTTGGATGTTTAGGATTTCCCATTGTTTCTAAATAATAAATAGGCCCTTGAGCCTCATTGTAACTCAGTTTAGAGGCCCGTAGCCGCCACATCTCTTCTCAGAGATAGCTACCAGTGCCCTAGCTAGTTTTATTTCCATTCTGTCTGTAAGAAAATTTCAATTCTTTGATATTAATGAAATGAAGTGTTATTTCCGCTGCATCTTTGTATTTATGGTTATATGTTTATTCTTTTGTGTTCCTGCATAAATCCGGATCAGTGGTATCATAGCGGTCTGCTTTTTCTCGATCTTTCCTTGCATGTCCCCAACGAGGTCGGGGTATAAGGAGTTAGGGATCGATCTGGTGGAACCTTTGCAAGATCAGCCTTGAAAACCCTGACGGATGCCCATGGGGGACAAAAAGAAAGATGAGGGAGTAGGAGATCCTATCAAAATATTGCTCGAGGAGGCCCTTGAAAAACAAAGGAACGCAATGATGGATAACTTTACCCAGATCCTTCAACGACTGCCCACCGGCGGCGCATCTGCATCCAACAACCACTCTGGAGGTGCGAATCCTTTTAAGGTACAAGTAAATTTTGACATTCCCATATTTGAAGGTTAAATAGATGCAGATGCCGTAGATAGATGGTTGAATCTATTAGAAGGATATTTCTTGGTTCATGACTTTTCCGACAGGGAGAAGATTATTTTTGCACTCCTCAAAGCTTCCCCCCATGTCAAGGACTGGTGGGAAACCCATTGTGAGAATAAGGAAGAGACAAAACCCTCTCTGTTCTCGACCGTACCCACTTGGAATTCTTTCCGAGATGTCATCAAGGAATAATACTATCCCGTGGGGAGCTATGAGGACAAGTACATACAATGGACCACACTGCGACAACAAAGAGATAAAGATGTGCATGAGCTGACGAATCTGTTCCATACCCTGCGCACCAAGTTGGGTATCAAATATTTAGAGAAACATCTGGTGCTAAAGTATCGCAGTTGTTTGCACAGATACATTCAGGAGGAAATGGAGTTCCTCAACATCTCCTTGCTTGTTATGGCATACCAGTATGCTATCAAGATTGAGCAAAAATTTAAGCAGAAGAAGTGATACTTTGGATCTGCGAATCAAAAGCAAGGGAAGGGTTCTCCCAAACCACAGAACAAAGGACAGAGCTAAGGCATGGTGACTCAAGACAACCTGTCGAAGCCACAAGCAAAGAAAAACACCACAAAGCCAAAGAAGGACACGGGAAAGTGGTGTGAGTTCCATAAGAGCTCCACTCACAACACAAGTGAGTGTCGGGCCAAGCAGTCGCTGGTGGCCGAGATGAGGGCTTTTGAGTCAGATGCATGCTCTAACTCTGAATCAGAACCTAACAAGGGGAATGAAAAAGGGAAATAGATTATTTATGTGGAGCCCAACGCCACTATTGCCACTACGAAGATCTAGAAGGAGGAACCAGAAGATCCAGAGGAGGAGGAACGTCTCTTTCACTCCCAGATGCGGGTAAAGGGCTCCCCATTACGGTTCATTGTCGACAATAGGAGCCAAAAGAACCTCATTTCAGCAGACACCATGAAGCAATTGGGCTTGTCGACCACAGATCACCCACATCCATACACCATTAGGTGGCTTCACCAAGGACGAGATCTCCGCGTCAGCCAGCAGTGCCGCCATCCCTATAACATCAAGCCCTTCACAGATGACGTATTATGTGATGTTACTCCTATTGATTTTTCTGATGTATTATTAGGACAACCATACTTGTGGAAGCATCATGCTATGTATGAGTCTCGGCCTCGTGCTATTATTGTTACTTTGGGAAATAAGTTGTACAGGATACCAGAGGTACCACTTCCTGCCACTATCTCTTTGGTTACTGCAAAACCATGCAGTAAGCTCATTTCCCAAACCAGGAAATTTGTTTTCATGATGATCTGCCCCCAGGGAAAGAAGAATATTGTGGCCACAACCTCCAGTCAGGGCTCCTCTGCACGACAACAACAAATGGATAAGGTTGTGGAGGAATATGGGGACATCTTCACCTCATCCACAGGGGTTCCTCTGCACTGTCAGGTAAAGCACCCGATTGATCTGACCCCAGGTGTGCCGCTACCCAATGGACCGATCTATCGGCGCTCTGTTCTGGAGAACGATGAAATCAAGAGGCAGATTCAGGAGCTGCTACAGAAAGGACACATCCGACCAAGTTCATCGCCCTGTGGGAGCCCGATCATGTTGGTACAGAAGAAGCATGGGACGTGGAGACTCTGTATTGAATATCGGGCGCTAAACAAGATCATTGTCTGGAATAGGTACCCGATCCCACGGATTGATGAACTTCTAGACCAACTCAAAGGTGCAAAATATTTCAGCAATATCGACTTGAAGTCTAGGTATCACCGGGTACCAATTGAACCCTCCGATGTGTGGAAGACTGCCTTCAAAGCCAAGGAAGGCCTTTTCGAATGGCTGGTCATGCCTTTCGGGTTGACGAATGCTCCCGCAACCTTCATGAGGATGATGGACGACATCTTGCTGCCATTCACCAACTCATTTGTAGTGGTGTACTTGGATGACATTTTGATCTTCAGCTAGACTTGGGAAGAGCACCTTCACCACATCTGACAAGTCCTCCAAACACTGTGGCAACACAAGTTGTGCGCCAATTTGGAGAAGTGCACTTTTTTCATGACCCAGGTTCAATATCTGGGATACATTATTGATGAAAGGGGGGTGCATGTGGATCCAACCAAGATCCAAGTCATTCAGGATTGGCCAGCCCCAACCACTATAACAGAGCTATGCAGCTTTATGGGTCTTGCTAATTTCTATCGTAGGTTCGTGTTGGGATTCTCTCATATCACTTGGCCCTTGAGTCAAGTCACCAAGGGAGGAGCGACAGAAAAATTATTTTGGTCGGAACCTCAACAGAAGGCGTTCACAGAATTGAAAAATCGCCTCTGTTTTTCCCCAGTACTCACATTACCATACTTGCAACAACCATTTTAGATCGAGACAGATGCCTCTGACTATGCTATTGGGGCAGTTCTTACTCAACAGGGACATCCAGTGGCATATCATAGTGAGACATTATCTAACACAGTTCACAAGTATCCCACTTATGACAAAGAAATGTATTCCATTGTGCAAGCTTGTTGACATTGGAAGCATTACATTTTGGGGAAGGAAACAATCATCCACACATACCACTAGCCCCTGCAGTTCATACAGATACAAGGGAAGTTGCAGAATGATCGCCATTAGAAGTGGTCCACATATCTGCAATAGTTTCATTTGAACATCAAGTACAAGAAGGGTAGCACCAATAATGTTGCAGACTGCCTCAGCCAACCATCGATCGTGGCGCTCACCACCATTCTCAACTCTTGTGGGCACGATACTTCTGATTGGCCACTTCTCTATGAGAGCGACCCAGAATTCGGCCACACTTACAAGGCACTCTTGGGGGGTACGCAAGTTCCAAATTTTCACCTCCAAGGTGCACTTTTATGTCATCTGGGACACCTTTGTGTTCTTTCAAGCGAGCATGCCAAGGTGATATGGGAAGCACACTACAGTCGAGTCGCTGGGCATTTCGGGGTCGAGAAATAGTAGCTGTACTGCAGAAGTATTTCTATTGGCCGAACCTTCGAAAGGATGTCAAGAAGCACATTAGATCCTATGGAGTGTAAAAAATCTGGTAAACTTGATAAGTATATATTATTATTGATAAAGGATGAGATATGAGATATGATTACAATGGGGAATCACCGAGGCTTTAAATATAGCCTCATGGTGTCCCTTGATGAAGAGGCATGATCTTTGATCATGCCCTTTCACTTAATAAAACCTAATATAAATATATATAACTAATAATTAATAAAATATACATAACATTTCCCCTCTCTTAAAGATGCTTTGTCCTCAAAGCATACATAACGATGGACAATGTTGACAAACGCCTGGGTTTCTTGAGCGGTGGGCTCTTGCTTCCCACATTTTAAAAAGATCGTGAAGCATCTTCTCGAGCTCCATCTGTTGGTGATGTGGATAGCGACAAGATTTGATATTGACAGGGTCGGGTCCTTTCTTTACTTCTATTGAATGTTCATGTTCCTTATTAGGAGGTATTTTTATTGGTAGATCCTGGAATACTTTTTCGTGTGTCCGAATTAATCCTTGTTCCTCTGGTGACTCTTCGTGGCTCCCTTTTGAAGATAACATTTCTAACTCATGACATTGTACTCTAGATGCTGGCAATCCTGTTTGAATCATCTTCGTCATTAGAGAGGAATATACGACTTGATATTCTAGGGCTTGGAATCCATACAACTTGTGTTTCTGCCCTTTCCACTTAAAACTTATAAACTGCTTCTGATGGTTGGTAGAATAAGTACCTAAAGTTTGTAGCCATTGAATTCCTAAGACCACATCTACTCCTCGTAATGGAACGGTGTAGAATGGAGATTCTAAATGAAATTTTTTTATCTGTAGTTTGACTTTATGGCATTTCCCTACTTGCTCAATCTTCTTACCATCGGCCACCATTACCTTCATATTAGGCATGGGGAAGGTAAAGATGTTAAGTCTTTTTGCCATGGTTGAATCTAGAAAATTGTGGGTACTGCCAGTGTCGACGAGAACCATTATGTTGTTGTTCTTTATATGTCCTCTTAACATTAGGGTTTGAGGTTGTGATATGCCTGTCATATCTGATAATGACACTTGTGGAATAGTTTCCCCATCCACTTCTGGAGAGAACTCTAAGTTGTCTTCTAATCCTTCTATATATGAATCATTATTGTTAGCGTCATTAGTTGCTTCACAACTGTATAGATTTTTCGCTTTTCCATTAGCACATCTATGCTTAGGGTCCCAGTTTTCACTGCAACGCTTGCACTTGCCCTCTCTCATTCTTTGTTTTTCCACACTATTTTTTTCTTCTTCACGAAGATGGAGTGGGACATATTTTGTGTCATCTATATTTTCAGATTGAGGAAATCTTTGTCTCGAATATACTTTTTCTGGTTTTGATAATCTTTCAAATTTCTTTTCAGCAGCTTTTTCTTTTTGCCTTGCTACTTCTACTAATGTAACTTCATGAAGTTCGAGATCTTCTTGTATATGGATTTTAAGTCCTGAGATGTAAGACTGGATTAGATGAGATTCTGACAATCCCGGTACTCGTGTTGCCAAGGTCTCCCATTCTCTATTGTACTCATCCACATCTCCTTTTTGGCGTAATTTGATAAACGTTGAAAAAAACTTTTCTTCTTTTATGCCTTGAAACCTTTTGAAGAATGCATCCTTAAATTTCCTCCAACTGATAGCAAGCATCGTATTTTTCCACCACATATACCAATTATATGCATCTCCTTCCATTTTCATGGAAGCATGCTTAATTTTTTCGTCATCACTAGTAATGTCATAAATCTCAAAATATTCTTCCGCTTTATTAAGCCATGCAACGCTATTTTTTCATTACCATCAAACTTGGGTAGCTCGATTTGGCTTTTCGCTGATATGCTAATGGTGGAACAAGAAGAGGATATTGATTAGCAAATGCATTCCAAAGCTTCTTATTTTGAAAATCTACATTACTATCCTCTTGATGATGTGGGGAATCAGTTTTTTCCTGATGATCTTTTGAGTTCCTTGAATCTGCGGAATTGTTTTGTGATTTTGTTCCATGTTAGGAAATATTGGGGATTGTGTCTGACTTTACTTATCTATCTTATCATTTATCTTATTGAAGAGTTCTGTGGTCTCATGATGATTTAGCCACATTTGTCTTTATATTCGATTTGTCGTGTCATGAGCCTTTTTGATGTCGTCGGAGTGTCCTGCAACTATACCTTCAAGATCGACTAATCTTTTTCCAAATTCTTCGGAATTATTATTGATTTGTTTCTCGAGATCCACCAATTTTTTCTAGAATTCGGCCATCGACATCGATGAAGACATTGAACGTGTATGAGGTGGGGAATATTTTTCTGTCAGTTTTTCCCTTTTTTTAAAATTAATTAATTAATTAATATTTAATTAATTAATTAAATTAAATTTTTTTGAAATAATAATAATAATAATTATATATATATATATATATATATATATATATATATATATATATATATATATATATTTTAAATAATAATAATAATAATTATTATTTTATTATTTGAATTATATATCTATATCTATATATATATATATATATATATATATATATATATATATATATATATATATATATATATATATGGGAAGAAATTTTGTTAACTTTGAAAAGTCACGTTGTTTTAAAGTCACGTTGTTTTGAAAAGGGTGAATGGTTTAATGCACCATGGCAATTACCATGGGCTCGACTACGAGCTTGTAAACCACGGTATTCTCTTCCTTATTCTTTTTACTTTTTCTTTTTTTCTTTTGGAACTATTTTCTTTTAAATATTTTTTTTTCCTTTTAATTTATTTCCCCCTTAATGTTAACTTTCCTTCTTTCTTTTATTTTAAAAAACAAATGTTGCTACACACAAGCACTTGGTTTTTAAAAAAAATCTTCAATTTTGAAATTTTCTTGTAATTCCTTAATTCTGGGTGATCACACAGATCCTGAAGAGCGATGGCTCCGATACCAATGGAGTGTAAAAACTCTGGTAAAATTGATAAGTATATATTATTATTGATAAAAGATGAGATATGAGATATGATTACAATGGGGAATCACCGAGGCTTTAAATATAGCCTCATGGTGTCCCTTGGTGAAGAGACATGATCTTTGATCATGCCCTTTCACTTAATAAAACCTAATATAACTATATCTAACTAATAATTAATAAAATATACATAACATCCTGCACTGCCTGTGCCATTGCCAAATCGACCATCAAGAAGCAAGGCCTATATACTTCGCTACCTACCCCTAGTCGACCTTGGGAATCCATCTCCATGGATTACGTGTCGGGCCTGACTTCTACTAAGCATGGAAATGACTGTGTTTTCGTGGTTGTCGACAGATTCTCGAAGATGGCCATTATGGCGGCCTGTAAGAAGAATATCACAGCAGAAGCCACTGCTAAACTCTTCTTTGAACGAGTGTGGGTGCACTTTGGGATCCCATAGTCTATCATATCAGATCGGGATAGCAGGTTCCTCAGCACATTTTTGTCTAGTCTCTAGTCAATGCTGGAAACCAAGCTCATCAAGTCCACAGCGTTCCATCCCCAAACAGATGGCCAGACAGAGGTCGTCAACAGAATGATTGTACACATTCTTCGCATGTAAAATTCAAAGCATCCACGCACATGGGACAAGAGCCTTCCCTATGTACAACATAGTTATAATCGGGCTCTCCACAGTTCAATTGACCATAGCCCCTTTCAGGTGGGCTTGGGATTCCAGCCACTATGTCCCATTGACGTATCCCTGCCATTTGTAGCTACTCAGGTCGATTCGGCTCATGTCCAGTCTGAAGTCGACAAAGCAAATAGCTTCATCAAGTGCATTCAACACATCCGCCAATAGTTTCATGACATATTGGACAGAACCAATGCTAAGTAAAAGCAACGCCATGATCAACACCGAGTGCCACACAACTCCCAAGTGGGCGACAAAGTATGGCTACATTTGCAGAAGGAGCGCCTCACTGGACCCCACCGCAAGCTTCACCCGCTCCGATACGGGCCGTACACCATCACCAAGGCTATAGGGAACAATGCCTTCGAGCTCAATATTCCACCATTCCTTGGTCTGCACCCAGTATTCAATGTGGACCGCCCTCGTCCTTACTTCCCACCTCTACTGGACACCTCTGACATTGCAGAACAACTCACACCAACAGAGTTAAACCCAGACTACATGGAACAGGCCACCACAGATTGTATCATGGACATGCAAATCAAGAACACTCACCAACAAAGAGTATTCAAACTCAGATCGGGTCACAAAGCTGCCAACTCCCTCGACCAAGGAAAGTGGTGCACCAGGGACCAAGTTCAGCAGAAATTTCATCATCTCATGGAGGAACTTAATGCAATGGGGACCATTGCTTCCTAAGGGGGGAGGAATGATCCAGGTGGATATTGGTGGTCACCTGCCTATTCCACTTGGGGCCCCACCATTGTCTCTTTCAGTTTTTCAGTTTCGGTACAACTTACTATTTTTAGTAGTTTTTCGGGTCCTGAACTTCCGGAGCCGTTTTGAGGCCCTAAATGACATTTTTTGGGAAAACAGAGAGCAACATGGGTCCATGGTGTTAGTGCCTAAATCTACCTCAGGCTGAAGGAAGGCAGAGTTTAGGGTAACATCATACCACGCTCAGTCTGCTAGCTAGCCCTACCAGAATAGGAGAGGGATCTCTCCGGGTCAATCTCAGCGAAAATTAATCAATAGGGCTTGAGATGACTGAAATGAAAGCTAATTTTAGGGTAGGTATATAAGTAGGAGGGTTTTTTTGAAAATTGTGGGTTGAAAAGAGCAAGAGAAGGGACTATTGGGCTATGAATTTGGGGCTAGTTTCTGTCAGCAAACTTGGGGCAAAGTAAGTGCAATGTACAACCAAATTAAAGATGTAATGAGAGAAGAAAATAGGGAAAAGACTGCTGCCTTGTAGGCATCAATCAGGGGATGGATCTACAGTGACAACTTTAGAAGAAAGAGAAGCACTGGGTTACTCAACAGAGCATCTAACAGAGGATGGATTCTGAAAAAATAACCACTACATTAAACAACATAATCATTGTGAGAGCAGCATCATGCGTGGATGGATTCCTAACACTTCCCTTAGAGAATAATGTAAAAAAATTAGCAGAAAAAACAAAGCATGGAAATGAATTTACAAGAAAAACATGTTGCACATTAAACACCGTGATGAATCCCAAATTTAAAGAGCAGAAAAAGCGTTATTAAAATAATATTCGAGGAAAACTTTACACAATCCAATAGCAGCCTCCCTCTGCTGCAAAAATCCAACCTATACACTATGAAATTCATAAAATATATACATTCTCTCATCCTTTTACTAAGGGAATTGAGCTCAACCATTTTCTTAAAAATAGAATCAGTTACATTAAACTTGGGCCGAATTTCTGAAAATAGATGTTGAAGATGAACTTGTATCTCCTAAACCATAGCACCTGTTACAAAAATGAAAGAGGTTTTTGTAGATAAGGTCATGTTGGAGAAAATCTCTCTCAAATTTGGGAAATTCATTTCCAGTTGCTCACAATCTGTTCCACAAAATAATCTCTAAAACAGAAAATCATTCAAACTTCAAATCTGTGAAAATGAGCTGTAAATATCTAGTAACATATCCCAATTCGTGACACCTTTGAATAAAATGAAAGAGGTTTTTGTTTTATTTCTTGTTTTTAACAAAAACCTCCTTGGGTTTTTCATAATTACTTTCCATCTGTTGTAAAATGACCGCGCACTAAAATGACTAAAACAATAAAAAATATGAAAATTTTTCTTTGTTTTAATGTAGGCTCCAAATATCACTATATATCTCCCACATAGTAGCACTTGTGCATAACATAAAGGAGGTTTTTGTTATTTTCTATGTGATGAACAAAAACCTCTTTCACTTTTGAAAAATTCCTTACCATTATTTCACAAATTGATTTTGTACTAAACTTGTCATTGTGTGCAGCAACTGACCTCATAACCAAGAATCACTCATTCATTTCGATCATATCTTCTAATCCGGGAGCCGGTTATGGGAGTGTTATATACCGTTGGAGAGGTTTTTCTGAGCTTCTTCTGATGGAAAAACTTGTGACATGTTTTGTGCTAAACATCATGTGCAAAACATCTAACAAAACCAGACATAGTAAGAGCTCTTGTTGATCTCTAGTGACAGGCTGCGAAGACTGACA
Source organism: Pinus albicaulis (assembly GCA_034641835.2). Taxonomy (NCBI): domain Eukaryota; kingdom Viridiplantae; phylum Streptophyta; class Pinopsida; order Pinales; family Pinaceae; genus Pinus; species Pinus albicaulis. The sequence continues at coordinate 15,439 of JAXQQM020074615.1, forward strand.
CTAACATTGGCTCCAATGGGGATGGTAGCTCCTTGGAGGTGCCAAGAATGGCAGATCTTTGGGAGAGTACACCAGTGCCTTATCCATTGAGAAATGGAGTCAATAACTGCAAACCCAAAACAACTCATACCAATCCAAAAACATATACATACTGCAACTTGTACATAAACAAATACCGGAAACTGAAATGTTGCCTTTGGGAGCTTATTTATTTACAAATATCCCCTACTTTGCTGCAAAACCAATAGATCAAGTAACGATGTAATGCCAGAACAACCAATCAAGTAACTGTGACAAGTATTTTGCTTGAAAGTGCTTCAACCAGGACATAAATGTAAATGCTGATAGCCATACATGCACATAACGAGTCTGGTTATGTAAAAGACAATTTGATCTATCATTCAAACTGAAAAAAATTTCCATGTACGTTGCAATAGGATTGCAAAAACAGACTCTATTTGTTGCCCCAACTCCTCAATACTTGCTTCCAACCGCAAACTATCAATGCAAACATCCACGGGAAACTCTATTGTTTCTTGTTTTGAAGGAGGGAGAGTTTCCAAGAACATTTTAGGATCTCAAAATTCATATGATTGGATCTGATCATTTAAATACTGAATCTCCTTCTCAAAATTTTCAACAACTAACTCAAAGAAACCAGTTTTAGCTTCAGAAGGAAACTTTGGAGATCTCAAAAATTGAAGCACAACAATGAAAAATACTTCATCAATTTCAAATCCACTAATTGATCTCTAACTTCTTTTAAAACTTCACAAAGCGCAGGGTCTGCCACATACCCTACCATTGCATGAATGGATCAGTGAGCACCGGAATCTCTGGATTGAGTTGGAGTCTATAGGCGAATGTTTCAGCCTTCATATGTCTGATCATTTTCCACCATCAACAATCAGATCTGAACTTGATACACGTACTGGGGCAACTTGCAAGTCAGATGTTACATTTACAAACTAGACCAGAGATTGACTGAAGCAGCATTTATCTACTTTTGCTAATGCAAAGCAAGAGTGTTTCGAAGGCTACCTGGCATAACTTCAGGCTCCGTCTATAGCTTATAGAAAAAATAACACTAACAAGAAACCATTTTCTCCCCAGTATGGTCGCCACTATGTTAGTGCCTAAATCTACCTCAGGCTGAAGGAAGGCAGAGTTTAGGGTAACATCATACCATGCTTAGTCTGGTAGCTAGCCCTACCAGAACAGGAGAGGGCTCTCTCCGAGTCAATCTTAGCGAAAAGAAATCAATAGGGCTTGAAATGACTGAAATGAAAGCTAATTTTAGGCTAGGTATATAAGTAGGAGGGTTTGTTTGAAAATTGTGGGATGAAAAGAGCAAGAGAAGGGACTATTGGGCTATGAATTTGGGGCTAGTTTCTGCCGGCAAACTTGGGGAAAAGTAAGTGAAATGTACAACCAAATTAAATATGTAATGAGAGAAGAAAATAGGGAAAAGACTGCTGCCCTGTAGGCATCAATTAGGGGATGGATCTACAGTGACAAATTTAGAAGAAAGAGAAGCACCGGGTTACTCAACAGAGCATCTAACAGAGGATGGATTCTGAAAAGATAACCACTACATCAAACAACATAATCATTGTGAGAGGAGCATCATGCATGGATGGATTCCTAACACTTCGCTTAGAGAATGATTTAAAAAAATTATTAGAAAAAACAAAGCATGGAAATGAATTTACAAGAAAAACATGCTGCACATTAAACACCATGATGAATCCCAAATTTAAAGAGCAGAAAAAAGCTTTATTAAAATAATATTCGAGGAAAACTTTACACAATCCAATAGCAGCCTCCCTCTGCTGCAAAAATCCAACCGTATGCTACAAAAATCCAACCTCTATACTATGAAATTCATAAAATATATACATTTTCTCATCCTTGTACTAAGGGAATTGAGCTCAACCATTTTCTTAAAAATAGAATCAGTTACATTAAACTTGGGCCGAATTTCTGAAAATAGGTGTTGAAGATGAACTTGTATCTCCTAAACCATAGCACGTGTTACAAAACTGAAAGATTTTTTTGTAGATAAGGTTATGTTGGAGAAAAACCTCTCTCAAATTTGGGAAATTAATTTCCAGTTGCTCGCAATCTGTTCCACAAAATAATCTCTAAAACAGAAAATCATTCAAACTTTAAATCTGTGAAAATGAGCTGTAAAGATCTAGTAACATATCCCAATTCGTGACACCTTTGAATAAACTGAAAGAATTTTTGTTTTATTTCTGGTGGTTAAAAAAAACCTCCTTGGGGTTTGCAGAATTACTTTCCATTTGTTGTAAAATGGCCGCGCACTAAAATGACTAAAACAGTAAAAAATATGAAAATTTTGCTTTGTTTTAATGTAGGCTCCAAATATCACCGTATATCTCCCACATAGTAGCACCTGTGCATAAAATGAAGGAGGTTTTTTTTATTTGCTATGTGATGAACAAAAACCTCTTTCAATTTTGAAAAATTCCCTACCATTATTTCACAAATTGATTTTGTACTAAACTTGTCATTGTGTGCAGCAACTGACCTCATAACCAAGAATCACTCATTCATTTCGATCATATCTTCTAATCCGGGAGCCGGTTATGGGAGTGTAATATACTGTTGGAAAGGTTTTTCTGAGCTTCTTCTGATGGACACACTTGTGACATGTTTTGTGCTAAACATCATGTGCAAAACATCTAACAAAACCAGACATAGTAAGAGCTCTTGTTGATCTCTGGTGACAGGCTGCGAAGACTGACACTAACACATGGACCAATGTTTCTCATTCAAAATTTGTAATCCTCTGATAGATATTTCTAACAAGGTATGGTATGCATCAAACAGAGATAGTATGCCAAAGTTACGCTCCTGGGAAGTTGAAACACCAATTTACCCAAACGGGGCCCATAATTTTGGCGCTTTATCTCCTAGGGTTAGGGTTTTGGCTGTTTAGGATTTCCCATTGTTTCTAAATAATAAATAGGCCCTCGAGCCTCATTATAACTCATTTTAGAGGCCTGTAGCTGCCACATCTCTTCTCAGAGATAGCTACCAGCGCCCTAGCTAGATTTATTTCCATTATGTCTGTAAGCAAATTTCAGTTCTTTGATATTAATGAAATGAAGTGTTATTTCCACTGCATCTTTGTATTTATGGTTATATTTTTATTCTGTTGCGTTCCTGCATAAATTTGGATCAGGGCCCCACCTATTGAAGGTGCTTAATTTTCACTAGGATCATCATCTTATTGAATCTCAACAGATGAGAGAGTTTGGACACTTCATGATGTATCTTATGTTCATGTATTTGTTTTTGCATGGGATATGTCTCGTGTCTTTACATGTATTTATGTTTGGGATGTATCTCATGTTCGTATGTACTTGGGTTTGGGACAAAGCATAACTCTCATATGATGTGGCATCAAGGATCTTATTTGTATTGTTCTGATGAGACATTCCACATGTCCATTAGTATGTTGTTGCTCCATGAATTGCATCATGATGATGTAAGATGGTAGCAAGGATCCTTGTTACTTTGATTGCTATTGGGAGAGTATGGGCTGATTTCTTCCCATACGTTGCATGACATTGATGGAGGATGGAAATAGGAGGCCTTACAATGTTGGCTTCTGTTGGGGGATTATGGTCCTGATCTTCCGTAGGAATGTACTGAAGAAACATGATCTTCTGCTGCACATAATCTCTGATATGATGATACCGGATATCTATATGCTTAGATCTATCATGAAACATAGGATTAATCGAGAGTTTAATGCAAATCTGATTATCACAATGAATAACTATAGGATCTAAATGAGAACCGAACAAACCGACCAGGATTTTCCTCATCAAGATAGCCTCACATGCATCTTGACTTGGTGCCATGTATTCCGCTTTCGCTGAACTGAGTGCCACAAATATCTATTTCCTGCTGTACCAAGAAAAAGTTGTAGATCTTATACTGAAAACCCCTCTTGATGTGCTATTTCTGTCCGTTGGGCTACTTGCCTAATCTGCATCCGTGAAGCCATGCAACTTCACCTCATCCGTCTGTCTATACCATAAGCCATACTCAGATGTGCCCCTGAGATATCTCAGGACATGCTTGCTCGCCTTCCAAAAGAGCTTGGTAGGCTTAAACATTGCTTGAATAAGCTGGTTCAATGCATTACATATGTCTGGTCTTGTATTTACTAAATACATGAGCGAACCCACCAACTATCGATAGACAATAGCATCCACTACCTCTGCTGATGTAGCATCCTTTTTCCTCCAATTTTCTAGAAGAGGAGTATCCATGGGTTTGTAGTCCTCCATGTGAAACTTACCAAGTATCTCCCGAGCATACTTTCCTTGAGACACAAACAGTTCACCTTCTCGCTGCCATATTTCCAATCCAAGGAAATAATGAAGGAGGCCCATATCCTTCATCTCGAACTCCTTTGCAAGATCCTACTTGCATGAGTGTATCAGCTGCTCATCACCAGTCAGTATTAAATCATCAACATAAATAACAATGATTAAAATTTTATCCTCCACCACAATCTGGTATATGTTTTCATCCGCCTCACTCTTGGTGAAGCCAAGTCTAGTGAAATATTTGTCGATCCGAGTGTACCAAGACGGGGTTCTTGCTTCAACCCATACAACGCTCTTTTGAGTCTACACACATGCGACTTGCTACTGAAGATCTCAAATCCTTCAGGCTGATAAATGTACACTTATTCCTCAATTATCCCATTAAGGAACACTGTCTTCACATCCATCTGATGAATGTGCCAACCCATCTGCGCTAAGAGAGAAAGGATGGCCCTTATGGAAGAATAGCATGCGACAGGTGCAAAGGTTTCTTCATAATCAATCCCATCGATCTGTGAGAAGCCCTAGGAAAAAAACTTGCCTTATACTTCTCAACACTCCCATCAGTAGCTTGCTTTACCTTGTAGATCCATCTTGAACCTACCACTAATTTATCAATCAACCTTGGAACAATTTCCCAAACACTGTTTCTGACAATGGAGTCGTACTCCTCCACCATTGCATCTACCCATGTGGGCTCTTGCACTGCTTCCTGAAAAGAATATGGCCATGTCACAATACATTTGCTCATTTGAGCCATGTATCCAGTATATTTTTTAGGAGGCTGTCTTAGTCTATGCTGTGAAGTAGGAACTCCTACATTCTGTGCCGCATCAAGCTTCAGCCTCTCAGCTTCTGTGGTACACCTTCTGCCAGTTCTGATTTTTGGCTTGGCGTGAGTGGACTCCCCCAATCCATGATCCTCCTCCTATGGTTGATCCACATCTTGAGGCTCATCTTTGGGAATAAGCAGTTCCTCTTCTGCATTCAAGTGTAGCTCCCTCTCAAGCGATAACTTCATGGATTTCTCCTCATTAAATTTTATATCCCGTCACACCACAATTATTTGATTGTTTGGAAAATACAAACAATAATTATGGGGTGTTTCTTTGTACCCCATAAATATTCCAAATTCTGCAGCCGGCTCCATCTTCTTCCTGGCGTTCTTGGTCACATGAACATAAATATATGAGCCAAAAATATTAAAGTGAGAAACATCCGATTTCTTACCAATAAAAGCTTCTTTAGGTGTACTCATGCCAAGTACTCTATGAGGACAACGATTTTGCACATAAACCGCAGTGTTTCATGCTTCTGCCCACAAGTGCATTGGTAGGCCCTTATCATGCAGCATAGCTTGTGCAGCACCCACGATCGTTCTGTTCTTCCTCTTCGTGACCCCATTCTACTGTGGGTTATGAGGCTCTATGAGTTCTCTTCGAATTCCTTCTTTGCTATAGAATTATTTGAATTCATTCGAGATATATTCACCACCATTATTGCTATGCAGAGCCTTCACTCGCTTCCTCGAATCTTTCTCCACCAATGCTTTAAACTCACATAAATTTGAGAATGTTTGATCCTTCTTCTGCATGAAGAAGATCCAACATCTATGAGAATAGTCGTCAACAAAAATAACATAATACTTGTGTTTTGATGTTGAAGCAACCAAGAATGGCCCACACACGTCTGTGTGAAGTCTCTCCAGGATCCTCGAAGCATGGTTCTCCTTTTCATGAAAGGTGGTATTCAAAAACTTACCCATAGTACATCCCTTGCACTGATCTATCTATGCAAGTGCACCCTTGGGAAGTCCAGTAGAAATATGCTGCAAAATCTTCAGGGTGCTATGGTGAAGATGGCCCAATCTCCTGTGCCATAATTCTCCCTCATCCCGGCTCACCACTTCTTCTTCTTTCCCACCATTGCAATGCAACCATCTACTTTCAGCTTGTAGATATTCTTAACTTGAATCCCTATCCTCGTAGTTTGAACCATTGTTTTATGTTGCAGGAAGGATTTTCCATCACTGAAAACAATGTCATAACCTCTATCATCCAACATCGCAACTGAGACCAAGTTCTTCTTTAGACTTGGAACATGCATAACATCTTTCAACAGAAATGGTTTACTTGACTCCATCTCAAAGGTAATGTTACCAATGTCGGACATGTAGAAAATTGAATAACTGAGATATTATTCACCGAGATTCTCTTGATCACACACTATTTTAGCTTCATGCGTAATACATAATCTCTTCTACCATTGATCATCACATGCGGAAATAAAATCAATTGCATGCATACATTAAAACCACAAACAATCACACATATGAACACAGTATTTAATGGGAAAGCTTAAAGCTGAAAACCTCAACTATCTGTATATTATATGTCATGGAGATCATGTAACAATCATAGTACAAAAGCTCCTCACAAGCTCTCATGCACACCCTCAATTGCTACACACTATCAAGCTAGATCTAGCAAAACACATGCTCCAATCTTTTGCCACTTGATAGCCAACCTCTATTGCGTAATTAATGCTATGGGATGGCTTCATTAAATAGATAAACCACATGGCTTGAACTGCGCAATCCTCATGGGCTACTCCACCTATCCGTGTGTTGCAAATAGCAACTGTATAGTCACAACTGATAGTTAACCTGCTCTTTCACCTATTCTTGCACTGGTCTCCACTGAAACTGTCCATGCACTGAAGTTAACTGATGCATTCTTTAGTTGATTTATGAGTTTATAATTATTGAATTAATTAATAATTAATTCACACCACTCTCACTAATTGTATCAATTAGTTAAACTGAATACAAATAGCTCAACTATGTTTAGATTAGTTAAACTGAATACAACTCCACTAACTTCCTCAATCAACTCCACCAAACTCTGTCACATGAGTTCTAACTGAAGTCTTCATGTAATAGCTCCACATAACCCTCAGGAATAGCGTAATTCCTTCTGTCAGCTCCTGTGCCACATCTGTGCACTTAACTGAAGTGCTCCAAGAGAATAAGATAATGTTTAGAGTCTAAATACTATTAAGAGCTAATAATATTCGACATATCTATTTTTAGACTGGCAATCTAAAAATAGATTCCGCCCAATATGTCTAAAAATAGAAGTCCATATATTTTTTCTGACTTGACCAACCATCCACAAATAACATCCTGCAACTCATAGAACATGATCCATATGTCTAAAAATAGACATAGTCTAAAAATAGACTTTGCGCCAAAAATAGCCTACGGGCCCACTTAGTGAAGGCGACTCCTTTCCACTAAGCTCATCATCTTGTTGCAATATCAACACTCCCTCTCAACAAGATATGGATTATCTGAAACCCCTATCCTACCCCTGTGGTATTCGAATTTGCTCCTGGTGAGCGCCTTCGTCAAGATATCAGCATCCTGATCCTCCGTGGGAATGTATGTAACATGACCTTCCGCTGCACACAATCTCTGATATGATGATACCGGATTTCAATGTGTTTAGATCTATCATGAAGTACTAGATTAACCAAGAGCTTGATGCAACTCTGATTATCACAATAAATCACAGTAGGCTCTAAGTGTGAACCGAACAACCTGACCAGGATCTTCCTCATCCATATAGCCTCGCATGCAGCCAAACTCGCTGCCATATACTCGGCCTCTGCTGAACTGAGTGCCACGGATATCTGCTTCCTACTGTACCAAGAAACTACTGTCGACCTGATACTGAAAATCCCTCCAGATGTGCTATTTCTGTCCGTTGGGCTCCCTGCCCAATCTGCATCTGTGAAGCCACACAACTTCACCTCATCCTATTGTCTGTACCACAATCCATATACCGATGTGCCTCTAAGATAACGCAATACATGCTTCCCCACCTTCCAAAATAGCTTGGTTGGCTTAACCATAGCTTGTGAAAGCTGGTTCACAGCATAGCATATGTCGGTTTGTGTATTGACCACATACATAAGCAACCTCACCAACTGTCGATAAACAGTGGCATCCACTACCTCCGATGAAGTAGCATCCTCCTTTCTCCAACCACCAGGAAGAGGAGTATCAACAGGCTTGCAGCCATGCATGTTGAACTTCTCCAGTATCTCTCGGGCATACTTACCCTGAGAAACAAACAGTCCACCACTGCGCTGCCAAATTTCCAATCCCAGGAAATAATGAAGGAGGCCCAAGTCCTTCATCTAAAAATATTTTGCAAGATCCTCCTTGCATGAGAGTATCAACAGTTCATCACCTGTCAAAATCAAATCATCTACATAAAGTACAATGATCAGCAACTTACCCTCCACCACAATCTGGTATAGGTTAGGATTCGCCTCACTTTTGGAGAATCCAAGTCCGGTGAAATAACTGTCTATCTGTGTGTACCAAGCACGAGGTGCTTTTTCAACCCATACAGCACTCTCTTGAGCCTGCACACATGTGACTCGCTACTGAAGATCTTGAAACCTTCGGGCTGCTATATGTACACCTCCTCCTCAATGACTTCGTTGAGGAATGCAGTCTTCACATCCATCTGATGAATGTGCCACCCCATCTACACTAAGAGAGCAAGAATCATCTGTATGGAAGAATACCTTGCGAAAGGTGCAAAGGTCTCCTCATAATCAATCCCCTCTATCTGTGAAAAGCCTCAGGCAACAAATATTGCCTTGTACTTCTCCACACTCCCGTCAGCTGCCTGCTTCAGTTTGTATATCCATCTCGAACCCACCACTGATTTCCCTTCCGGCCTTGGGACAATCTCCCATGCACTGTTTCTAACAATCGAATCATACTCTTCCACCATGGCATCTACCCATGCGAGGTCCTCCATAGCTTCCTCGAAAGAGGATGGCTCTGTCACGATACACTTGCTCATAAGAGCCATGTATTCAGTATATCGGTCAGGTGACTGTCTCTGTCTGCGTTGTGATGTAGGTGCTCCTACAACCTTCTCTTCATCTTGAGCGAGTCGCTCAACTTCTGTAGTGCGCTTTCGCCCTCTGATGGTTGGCGCTGCCTGAGTGGTCTCTTCCACTCCATGAACCTCCTCTTGTGGCTGATCCACATCCTGAGGCTCATCCTTAGGAACTAATAGCTCCTCATCTGCATGTAAGTGTGGCTCCCTCTCAAGCGAACACTTCATGGCTTTCTCCTCCTGAAATTTTATATCCCGTCGCACAACAGTCTTGCGACTGTCTGGCAAATACATACGATAGTTGTGGGGCGTATCAGTGTACCCCAAAAATATGCCAACCTCCGTAGTCAGCTCTAGCTTCTTCCTAGAATCCTTCGTCACATGAATGTAAATAGGTGAACCAAAAATCCTCAAATGGGAAATATCAGGACTCTTACCAGAAAACACCTCCTCGGGTGTACTCATGCCAAGTATCCTGTGAGGACAACGGTTTTGCACATATACTGTAGTATTGCATGCCTCCGCCCACAAGTGAATGGGTAGGCCCTGATCATGCAACATCGCCCGTGTAGCACCCACGATCGTTCTGTTCTTCCGCTCAGCAACCCCGTTCTGCTGTGGGTTATGAGGTGCTATGAGCTCTCTTCGAATTCCTTCTGCGCTGCAAAAGTCCTTGAATTCGCCATAGATGAATTCACCACCATTGTCTCTCCTAAGAGCCTTCACTTGCTTCCCCGATTGTTTCTCAACCAGTGCCTTGAACTCACAGAAATTTGAATATGTCTCGCTCTTCTTCTGCATGAAGAAGATCCAGCACTTACGAGAAAAATCATCAACAAATATCACATAATACCTGTTCTTTGTTATCGAAGCTGCTGAGAAAGGTCCACACACGTCTGTGTGAATTCTCTCAAAGATCGTCGTGGCGCGACTATCCTTCTTGTGAAAGGTGGCTTTCACATATTTTCCCAAGGTACACCCCTTGCACTGATCTGACTGCGCAAGAGTGCCTTTAGGAAGCCCAGTAGAAATCTGCTGCAGTATCTTCAAAGCTCCATGGTGAAGGTGGCCCAATCTCCGGTGCCACAACTTGCCATCATCCCGGCTCACCACTCCTTCTGCCTTGCCTGCCATTGCTGCGCAGCCATCTACCTGCAATTGATAAAGGTTCTTAACTCGAACCCCTATCCTCCGAGTCTCACCAGTTGCCTTACTGCGCAGGAAAGCCTTTCCCTCGCTAAAGACAACATCATATCCCCTGTCTTCTAACATCGCCATAGAGATAAGATTCTTCTTCAATCCTGGAACATGCATCACTTCCTTCAATACAAAGGGTTTATCAGACTCCCTCTCAAAGGAAATGGTACCGATATCAGTCGCATTGTATCTACCATCATCGCCATCTCGATGTGCACTCCAAGATATTTCTCATCCAGATCAGTAAACAAATCTCGATCTCCTGTCATGTGAAAAGATGCACCACTGTCCAGAAACCACACTGATCCCGCCACACTTGAGACCAAGCATGCGATCAGCAAAAAATCCAGCTCAAACTGCGAGGCTAAGGCCTCTCCAGCTGCAGTCCCAGCAGCCTACTTATTTTTCTTCTTCTGTGAACAATTAGTGGCGTAATGTCTGTGTTGGTGACAGTGAAAGCACTTCACCTTTGACATGTCCTGCTTCTTGCCTTTCGCACTAGAATGAGAAGCTTTCTTGCTCTTCCCCTTCTTTGCTTTGGTAGCCAAAGCACAATTCTCTTCATCAGAGTTCTTTGATGAAGATCTATCCCTGGTACTTCGCCTTATCTCCTCTTGCACAAGATCCGACCAAAGTCGCTCCCATCCTGGCAATTTCTCCCGACCATTAACAGAGTCCTGATAGGAATGCCAACTCTTCGGAAGCCCTAGGAGATCCAAGCTCACCAAGTCCTCATCAACAACAGTCACCCCCACACTTCCCAGCTCATCCCTGCATTGGATGAACTTTGTGAGGCACTTGGGCATACTGTCGCCTTTCTCCATCTTTATGTTTCTGAGTTTATCCTTGAGCGCCAACTTCCTCTGGTCGCTCTTGCTTTGGAATAAATCTGTCAAATCTTTCCACATCAAGAATGGAGAAGCCTTACCATGAAGGCTGGATACTATGTGATCCTTCATGCCCTCCAACAGAATCCTTCGACACTTTGCTGTCTTCTTTTGCCAAGCCTCAATTACGGCAGCATCGCTAGAAGTAGGCTTTGGGACTTCAGCATCTATGAACTCCTTCAACCCATTGTCATCTAGCACCACCTCCATCCCGTCCTTCCATTCAATATAATTCGAGCTGCCCTCAAGGGCATACTCCAATCGCAATCCGTTGAAAGACATCTCAACTTCGACACCCAGAAAACACTGCTACAAATTTGAATTCCACCAGCACAAAACGCAACCGCTTCAATGTTTTTCAATTGCTCCAATGATCAATATCGCTCTGATACCATGTAGAAAATTGAATAACTGAGATATTATTCACCGAGATTCTCCTGATCACACACTATTTTAGCTTCATGCATAATACATAATCTCTTCTACCATTGATCATCACATGCAGAAATAAAATCAATTGCATGCATACATTAAAACTACAAAAAATCACACATATGAACACAATATTTAATGGGAAATCTTAAAGTTGAAAACCCCAACTACCTGTATATTATATGTCATGGAGATCATGTAACAATCATAGTACAAAAACTCCTCACAAGCTCTCATGCACACCCTCAATTGCTACACACTATCAAGCTAGATCTAGCAAAACACATGCTCCAATCTTTTTCCACTTGATAGCTAGCCTCTATTGCGTAATTAATGCTATGGGATGGCTTCATTAAATAGATAAACCACCTGGCTTAAACTGTGCAATCCTCATGGGCTACTCCACCTATCTGTGTGTTGCAAATAGCAAATGTATAGTCACAACTGATAGTTAACCTGCTCTTTCACCTATTTCTGCACTGGTCTCCACTGAAACTATCCATGCACGGAAGTTAACTGATGCATTCTTTAGTTGATTTATGAGTTTATAATTAGTGAATTAATTAATAATTAATTCACACCACTCTCACTAATTGTATCAATTAGTTAAACTGAATAAAAATAGCTCAACTATGTTTAGATTAGTTAAACTAAATACAACTCCACTAACTTCCTCAATCAACTCCACCAAACTCTGTCACATGAGTTCTAACTGAAGTCTTCATGCAATAACTCCACATAATCCTCAGGAATAGCGTAATTCCTTCTGTCTGCTGCATGTGCCACTTCTGTGCACTCAACTGAAGTGCTCCAAGAGAATAAGATAATGTTTAGAGTCTAAATATTATTAAGAGATAATAATATTTGACATATCTATTTTTAGAATGGAAGTCTAAAAATAGATTCCACCCAGTATGTCTAAAAATAGAATTCCATATATTTTTTCCGACTTGACCAACCATCCACAAATAGCATCCTGCAACTCATAGAACATGATCCATATGTCTAAATAATGACTTTGCGCCAAAAATAGCCTACGGGCCCACTTAGTGAAGGTGACTCCTTTCCACTAAGCTCATCATCTTGTTGCAATCTCAATAGGACACACTGTATCGTCCATCGTCGCCCATCTCTATATGCATTTGGAGATATTTCTCCTCCAAGTCGCTAAAAAGCTCCTTATCTCCCGTCTGTGGAAGGAAGCACCACTATCAAGATACCACACCTATCCCATTGCGCTTGAACCCAAGCATGCGATAAAAGAGAAATCAATTTCAAATTGTGAGGCAAGGGCCTCACCAGCTGCAACTCCAGCAGCCTTATTGTTCTTCTTTTTCTATGGGAAGTTAGTGGCGAGATGCCCATGTTTTTGATAGTGAAAACATTTCACCTTGGACAAATCTAAATTATTTCCATTAGCCTTTGATTTTGAATGGGATTTCTTCCCCTTCCCTTTCCTTGCTTTGGCAGCCAAAGCACAATCCTCTTCATCATCATGCTTTGATGAAGAGCCATCCTTGGTACTCCGCCTTATCTCCTCCTACACCAGATCCGACCAAAGTCGCTCCCAATCCAACAGTTTCTTTAGCCCATTGACAGAGTCTTGATAAATGTGCCAACTATTTGGAAGCCCAAGGAGAGCCAAGCTCACCAAGTCATCATCAGCAACTATAATTCCCACACTCCCCAGCTCATCCCTACATTGGACAAAATTCGTGAGATACTTTGGAATACTATTTCCCTTCTCCATTTTGATTTTTCTGAGTTTATCTTTCAGTGCCAACTTCTTATGGTTTCTTTTTATTTGGAAAAGATCTATCAAAGCCTTCCACATTGCAAATGGAGTGGCTTTCCTGTGAAGGCTTGATACAATATGGTCTTTCACACCTTCCAATATAATTCTTCTCGTCTTCGCTACTTTCTTTTTCCAGGTGTTGAGTAATGCAGCATCCGTCGAAGTGGGCTTAGGAACATCGCTATCGATGAACTCCTTCAAGCCATTATCTTGAAGCACCACCTCCATCCTGTCCTTCCAGGCTATGTAGTTCGAGTTTCCCTTGAGTGCATACTCCAATCATAACCCGTTGAAATCCATTTCAATGTTTACTCAATTGTCACACCAACAAATTCTTGTAGAAAATTCGAATTGTTCCACCAACACAACTCAACACTGCTTCAATATTGCAATATTCAATGTTTAACACTGCTCCGATACCATGTAGAAATTTAATACAATAAGCATTTATATTACCAGACTCCCCTGATCTAACAATTAAATCCACTGTTAAATACAAAATCCTTCTACTCAATTCTTTGAGGAAATTAAATCGCCAATTGCAAACATATGAAGAAAAATCAATCACACATAACAAGATGTTTTACTGGGAAAGCTTAAAGCTAAAAACCCCAACTATCATATATTATATATATCATGGAATCATGAAACAGTCTCATACAAAGCTCAGCTCATAGAGCTCTCAGTACAATATACAATCATCTCACGCTGTCATGCAGAAATTATTCATACATGTGTTGGAAAAATACCCAGAGGAGGGGGGGGGGGGTGAATCAGTATTTTGGATTTACTCAATATCTTTTTACTTTTTCATTCTTTAATAACCCATACGCTACTTTACTGAACCAGAATCGCGTATATACGCGGATACCCTTTACTGAACTCGCGTATGCACAGAGATATTAATAACAATCAATTCTTCACTTAGATCTTTGCATGTATTCATTTATCAGATGTTTATATAGCAGTAGACATGTGTAGTAATAACAGAATGAAACATCACACAAAAGCATCACACATGAACACCCTGATTTTTAGGTGGAAACCCAAGTCAGGAGAAAACCACCGCTGCCATTGTCTCAGCCTTCAATATTTTATTATATAGAAAAACTTCTTACAATCATGTACTGGTGCAGACTTATACCAGCACACAGGCACCCACCTGCAGAAGGCTACAACCTTCTCTCGTTAACCAGCCTCACCTGGAAGGGAGCTTCAACCCCCTGCTCTCGTTTACCAGTCTCACCTGGAAGGGAGCTACTAACCCCTGATATTAGCACTGACCTATGCTGACAGAAATCTTCTATTATCAGACTGAAGGCTTCAACCTTCAGATCCACTGCAGACCACGTTTCATCAATTTCCAAACTGGATCAAACAGCTCCAACACAACCCTTCACTCATCAACAACATACTTTGCCCAATGCTTCCAGACCGAACAGTGAAACCATTATAATCAGTATATCAGAGATAACCCAATCTTCAGAATAAGTATGCAGAAACACATTCAACCATGAGCAACCATCAGTTCATATATCATACGCGCTTTTCTTTAGATGGATCCGCGTATATATGCGCTTTCACTAAAGCCAACCCGCGTATACATTTGTGCAACTTTTCAGAAAAACCCTAACAGGTCATACACGCCTTTGTTGAAATATATCCACGTATATACGTGCCTTCAATGAAGCGAACATGCGTATAGATCTATAAAAGATAAACTTTGCAGAACAGACCAGATCTACGAACTTACCCAGATTTCTTCAACTTCTTCAACAGATTTGCGCCAGGTCTTCATCACTTCTTTTCAGAGCATCCAAGATTTTCACCATTTCAAGATCTAGAGATCTTAAACCTTCATTATGTTCATAGATACATTATAGATCTATCAATTAAGAGCAAAGTTCCACCATACAGATATACTTCAGAGTGAAGTATTCATTAAAGCCCAGACACACACACTCCCCTTTGCACAATGAATTTCTTCTCCTTATATAGGATTACCCTTTATCAATACCATGAGCCAAAACCACATTAATTTTGATGGTATTCCTGGATGGGATCACATAGATGAATTATTACTCAATACAATGGGCCAATACCATGGTGGTTACCCCTGGTTTTACATATTTAGAGCGCTTTTTCCCATACGCGACTTGGCACGTTGTTTCCCGCGTGCATATGCTACTTGGTCTAGAAAAATCTGCGTATGCCTTGAGACACACTCTTTTCATCATTGTTTCAGCACATACTAAAATTCCTTTCATCATTACATCTTATCAAATCAGATTTACATCATTACCAAGTCCATCAAGTAAAGAACAACTTCATCAAGTAGGTTGCTATCATCTTCATCAAGTGGGTTGCCATCAAGGACAACATTCGCAACCATAAGAATCAACAACATGCACCAATTTACTACCTCCTGATAACTTGTCTCCACTGCTCAATCCCTGCTGAAGAAGATCACTAAATGAATTCAATATTGCCTTGCCTTGGCTGCGTAATCCTCATTGGCAACTCCAATGTGTGTGTAGATGCATTGAATGCATCACTATAGTCACAATTGATAGTCAAACACACCCTTTCACCTATCTCTGTTATAGGCCATTTCTCACCTTGACTTGATTCATGATTGCTTCATGGCTTTATGGGCACCCATTCCGACAGACTTGGACAAATTCACTTAAAAACAGTGGAAAATCCTCCATACGCGACTATGCCCGTGTTTTTCCGCGTGTATACGCGAGTACAGCTAGACTTTTTCGCGTATGCCATTTTAATGATTAAAAAATATATAAAAATCCCTAATTTCGCGCTGGGTTGATGGTTACTCAGGTAGTTCAACCACCCCAGCCCGTGGCCAACTGTTTTCAACTGCTGAAACTACTTGGAGGGACTATAAAAAGACCTCATATGTATGGCCTATGGGAGAGAGAGAAAGTATTGATATTATACTCTGTTGGTTCCCTATCCAAGTCTGATTCCCCGTGCCTCCTGCACTTTCCCAGTTCATTTCAGGAAACCCTTGTTTCCTTGAGATACACATCCCTTTATATGTTATCTCGTATGCACTCATTTGGAAGGAGTCTTAGCGAGGCAAGGGCCGGACGGATGCGGACGACGGTCTGCGAAGGCCTTGGAAGGATCAGGTGATCTCTCCACTTACTTTTGTACGTACTATTTTTATAATACAGAAGTATCATGCTGTTCCCGAAGTAAACGTGTTAGTGTATGCTTTAATGTATGAAGAATATTTGTTACACAAGCATTCATGATGATTTATTTAATGTTTTATATGAATCTCACTAACATATAGAGTAGAAATATACTGTACAACTTGTCCTTTGTGCTGGTTTCTTCTTGTATTTCATGTGAAAGAGGAAGGACGGTTGCAGGGAGTTTGAACTCCACGTGGATCTACTTCAAACGTAGGACCAACGGGTAAACCTCTCGTTCTGCTCTATTTCGTTTTTATGACCGTGCATGATCGTGTGAGTCTCTGTTAAGTAGTACGCCCCTGCTCTGTGGAGGTTGAATCCCAACCAACCTCTAGGGTGTTAAATCCCCGAAACAGAACTGGCGACTCCGCTGGGGATCACATTTTTGTGATTCTCCTGTTGGGTTGTTTCAGCTGTTTGGTAGGATACCAACAGTTTTTTCTGTCTTTTACAGCCCAGTTTGCTTTCTTGCAGTCAGTCTGAAGCTTTTATACCTTTCCCAGGCTTGTACTTTTATTTTTCATTATCTTTCTTTGTATACGCAGTTTTTCTTGCACACAGTCGCGTATACCCGCGAGTTTGTGTAGAAGGAACCGCGTATACGCGGGTCTCCCTCAACACAGACGCGTATACACGCCTGTTGCATAACTGCAAGGTCGCGTATACCTAGGCTGAATTTGAAATTTCAAGATTCTGGTGTTTTTGGTCTTTTCTGGCTGTGGAGGCATGTGTCTGCAGAGTCTCTGTACTTACTGGAGTGTGACAGAAGTGGTTTTAAGTCTTGGTTCTCTTTCGTTTGTCCGAAAACTGATCTTTTTTGGCGAAGTGTTCTTGTTGGTGCTAGCACTCCTGGATTGAGTTCCAAGATCGCTTTCTGAGCGTTCTTGGTTGTTCTGCTTTACCAGAACAGAGAGCTTTTTCTCACTGACTCGCTCCTGTCTTTGTGTTGTGCTTCGCATTGCGTTCTTTGCTTTGTTTTCGATTGGTTTTCTTGAGTTTCATAGGCTAGGGTTTTGTTGCAATTTTCGAAGATCTTTTCTTGTTTCTTTGGAGTTTTGTGTTGCAACGAATTTGCACTATTTCTCTTGGCTGTTTGATTGAGTTTTTAGTCTTCCGTTGCTCTCATTGATCTTGCTATTATTAGCCTTATAAGGTTTGGGGGCATAGCTGAAGTTTATGCTTGAAATTCGGTCTCGTTTTGGCTTGGTTTGGGATAGTTGTTCTTGGTTTTCTTGAAACTCTTGTTTTATAAAACTGAAAAGCCCAAAAACATTTGTTTTGCTTTTTGTTTTTGCATATCAAAAACTCAAAAAACATTGTTTCTTGTTTTTGTTTTTGTTGTTGCCCTTTTCATTTTCGTTTGGCTTCATCTTTTGGGACTTTAGTGAAGTTTCTTGCTTCTAGTTTCCCGCTTGATTGTGAAGGGAGGTTGTCTTTTGATTTCTTCTTCTTCTTGTTGAGTATTTTGGTGTCTTATATTGAGAGTTCTTGTTTGCAAGAATTAGCTTTCTGGATATCAAAGGATTAGTTGAAACTGAAGGAGCCTTTTGGGAAATTTCACCTTGTTTCAAGGGACTTTCTGCATCTTAGAAATTACATGCTAGTGGTCATTTGCGTTAGGTGCATTGAATCATTTAGTTAGCTTCTTAATTTTTGTGCATGTGAGTTTGTAATTCGAAAAGAAAAATACATTTTTAGTCTCGTAGAATTTACATAGAAATTGCTCTTCATCGAAAGACAAAGAACTGCATGTGCATGTAGTCAGGTTTTTTATTAATTTCTTTTGCGTCAGAACATCATTGGTTTCAACTCCATATCCTTATGACTTAATACAACAGCCCTTAAAATAAGCGATTTAATCTAAAATTAACTAGCAAGTTTTATTAAGTGTCAATCACCAACTAGCTAGGTTGTAGGGCCTTGGAATAGGAGAGAGGAGAGTTAACTCTCCAAGGCCGCTCAAACAAACATAGAAGTTTATTAATTGAGCGAAATCCAACTCCGTGAGGTGGACTGGGAAAGCTCTCATCCGAGAGTCAAGCGCGAGGGGAAGTGAAGGTTAAGAAGAGGAATACCCCCCCTCCGATTAGCTGAATCTAACCTCAAGACCATTCCGCCTAGCTTCTGATACGGATTGGTGTCCATAGTTGTTGTTCCTAGGTTCCACACAGGTGACTGCGGGGGGGAATACCCGTGGTACCTGAGGCAGACGTCGCATCACTTCCAGCAGTACTTCTGGGGGGTACCCTTGCGAAGCTTGGGTGCTTGAGCCGGAAAAGGCTGTTGTTAGGAGGTCGGCGTAACTGCTTCTGATACCTTCGCTAGTTGTTCTGGGCCCTAATCATCCCAGACTGCTTTCGGAAGGTCCTATACTTCGCTTTCCTGTATTTTGGTGTCCGGTCCTCATCACCCGGAGCGGAAATACTTGGAGGTTGTTTGCTTGCTGTTTCTCAGGGTTTTTGATTTTAGTGAGTGCTCTTTTCTCCTAGCTTGCCTAGCTTTTCACTTTTCTTGAGTCTAATATAATAAATTTGTAAAAGTGGCTGATCAAGCGCCTCGACGTTCGAGGAGAGTCCGGGGGTTATCTCCCGAGAGTGCAGAGCCTTCTTCGAGAAGGCGTAGGAGCGATCTAGCAGGTGGTTTTCACCCCGTAGAGTCTGACGCTGTGGAGAGAGATCCTCCACTAAGGTCTGAAGGTTTCATTGCTGATTCCGGTGTCGGTTCCGAGAGGAGCGTTTCGCTCACCTCGAGGGTATTGTTTCCTCAGGAGGAAGATTTTCAGATAGAAGATATACCTGAGCCTGCAGCTACAGGTCCATCTCCTCTTCCTCTTAATCATCCGTTTGTTATAGAGTACATCGGACCGGAGTCTGAGAGACCGCCGGATCTTCCTTATCTTTCTTATCTTTCGATGGCCACGACTGGGAACGCGGCTTCTACCGTGAGTGCTGCGGGTATTCAGACCCCTGCTTCTGTCGAGGCAGGGGGCACTCTTGCTCTATCTTCGAGTGCTTCTAGCACTTCTATGTTTGGCTCTGGGTTCACCCAAGCATATGCTTCCCAATCTGGTCCCTTTGTTTTAGGGATGTCCATTGCTGGAAATCCCTCTTTTTCCTTTACCGCCGGTGCAGCTGGATCTACGCCCATGTCCAACATGGCTAGTGGATCAGCTTCTTTTCAGGGTTTCCCCTTTGGGACTGGGCATATTCCTAGTCCCAATCCTTCTTTAGGGTCGTTTCCTTTTACGTCCCAGACCCAAAGTTTCAATCCTCGGGCTCAGGGGCCAAGTTCGACTGCTTTTATGGGGTGGAATCCTATGTTTGCAACGTCGGGGGCAGGGAATCAGTTCATCGCGAGTCATCCAGGGAATGCTTCTTTCCCTGCATCGAGTGCTTATCAGTCTTTTTCTCCTCTATCTAATGCATGGACCCCCTACCAGGGGCTTACATCTTCAGTCAATACTTCAGCGGGGGGAACTAGTCTGGGTCTTGGTAGCTCGGCGTGGGGAGGAGGTTCTTCTCCGTTTTCTGCGGGTCCTTTCTGGCAGCCTGGTGCCTCATCAAATCCAGGCTATTCTTTTCAGAATGTGGGAAATCCATCCCATCAAGGATGGAATTCTCAGGCTCCGCCGCGATTACCATTTATGGCAACGTTAAACTTGCCAGACTTGGCGAAGTTAACTAATGACCCGATTCGATATAGTCCGGGTTGGCCTCCGGTTCCAACCAAACTTCCTTCAGACATTCCTAAGTTTGAAGGTAAGAATGGTGAAGATCCGGCAGACCACGTCACCACATTCCACTTATGGTGTTCATCCAACTCTCTGATCGACGATTCGATTAGATTGAGATTATTTCAGCGCACCTTAACCGGAAACGCCGCGAAGTGGTATATAGAGCTTACTGGGGGCAGTTTCGCCACATTTGGAGAACTGGCTGTCACTTTTCTTAACCATTTCCAGTTGCCTGTCAGATATGAGGCTGGGACCGAACTCCTGGCTAATTTTAAGCAGGATGAGGCAACTCACATTTCCGATCATATTCAGGAATGGAGGAGAAGGAAGAGGCTAATTAAAGCCCATATTCCAGGTGAGTTCCTTCTCGAGTGGTTTTTGAAATCGCTTCAGTCAGATATTTCAAAGGATGTATCCATGTCAGGGGTATATTCGGAGGAGCAGGCCATCTTTAAGGCCCAGCAGTTAGAGTTGATCTATTCTCAGTCTGGCATGCTTTACAAGTATTTGCCTAATGCTCCTCGCTCCAAATTGGATCTCTCGAAACCCAAACCTGGTTCGCATGGTGACGGACTTGTCGGATCGGTCAGTAGTAGTGCAGCCAGCCTGCTTTCTCAATTGCAGCAGTTGTCTTTACAATCTGCTTCTTCTGGTCAGGCTGTGCCTGTTGATTCTTCACCTTCCCAGTCTTTGTCCATTAATGCTGTCCAATCTTCTGAACCCAAAGGAAATCAACAGTCCAATGGGAAGAAGAAGGGACGTAATAACAAGAAGAAGGGCAAGAATGGGAAGGGCAATGCAAATAAGACCAACGAGCGTGTTGGTGAAGGGCAAAAGGAGAAAAAGAAAGTTAAGTTTCCGTGCAAGCTTTGTGCCGGAGACCATCTCACGCATCTTTGCCCGAAAATTCAGGATGCTCAGCGCCTGTTATCTCAGCAGGGTTCTTCTAGTTCCCAGGCTGTGCTAACAAACCCTTTTCCCCAAGGGCAGCAATTAATTGCTGGCGCGAATCAAAATCCTGGGGCTTCCTCTCGAGGTCCTCAGGAAGGGGAAATTCCATCGAATATCTTTATGATGAGTGCTCACGTGGATGTCGCTACGAGATCCCGTGATTATGGCAGAGAGGAATCTTCGAAAGCTAAGGAAGTTCCTGATGCTACTGAGCCGCTTCACATCACGAAGCCAACTGTTGAGTCTATGCCTTGGATACCGAAGGCATCCTCTAAGCGGTCAACGATTAATCCGAACATGAGGGCTGCCCAAAACTACTCGATTGTAGAAGATCTGGCGCAGAGTCCTTGTGCTATGTCAGCTTTAGAGGTACTCCAGTCTTGTCCGGCTCAGCGCAGTGCTTTGCTCACTGCCATTGGGGCTATTGATCTGAAAAATTCTCTTCTGATTACCTTTGATATGAAGAATTTTAAGAAGAGACTTCCTCATCATATGGCCTTCCATATTAAATCATCGTACCGGAAGACTAATATCTTTCGTACGGTCGTTGATGAGGGTGCTTCTACTTGCGTGATGTCTCTCGCATGCTGGAAGACACTAGGATCTCCCAAAGCTGTTCCATCTAGCACTATTCTTACTGCATTCGATGGTCATTCTCATAGGCCCCATGGTATTGTCCCGGCTTTGCCCATCTGTGTTGGGGGCAAAACCATTAACATAGAGGTTGAGGTAGTAGATGCAGCCTTGGACTACAACCTTCTGTTGGGGAGGAACTGGATATATGATATGGATGCCATTGCATCTTCACTATTTCGGATAGTATGTTTCCCCCACGAAGGGAGGATAGTTACGGTGGATCAACTGGACTGTCCTCCTGTAGACCTGGATGCGCCTCCTGACTCATCTGTCCCTAAGTTGGACAATACTAAGGCACCTATCGAGAATCGGGGAGTTGGAATGTATTCTTCCCTGATGGGATCTTTTGATCTTCCTCCTCCTAAGGTGTCTATCAATGCTATTTCATCCTCCAAGGCTCCCCTTCGAAGAGAGTTCTTTCGAACTCATTATTTTTTGGACCCTTGGACCTTACCTTCCCCAACTGCCACTTTGGAGGAAGGGCAAGTGGGTGGAATGGCATTCCCGATTTCTGCAGCTGAGATTGCATATCAGTCTGTTGTTGACACTGCAGAGTCTGATCCAACTCCTCTTTCGCCGGAAGAGTTGGATGGTGATGTGGCTCCGGCTTGGACGCTTACTTCTTCTTCTGCCCAGGATTGTCTAGATACAACTCTTCCATATGAAGAGGCCATCCTGGAAGCAATGACAGGTATAGAGAGACCGTGGGATGACTTGCATCATCGGTCTTACTTCCTACCTGACTTGAGCGAAGTCGAAGCTAGTTTTCCAAGTCCTCGGTCTCCTGGACCTGTTCACCCAGTCTTGAGCCCCTTAGCACCAGCACAGGTTTATGCTGAAGGGAACATGGCTGTGATCTCTCCGACTATCCCGGTGAACATCTCCAAGAATCCCAACATTATCGAGAACGTTTTCATTGGAGCTGAATGTTCCCGTGAAGAAGTTCAAATCTATACCGAGCTCTTCAAAGAGTATAGGGATGTTTTTGCTTGGTCTTATGAGGAACTGCCTGGCATAGACCCATCTATCGTCCAGCATGAGATCAAGACGTATGAAAACGCTAAGCCGGTCAGGCAAAAACTTCGTCCGGTTAATCCTAGGAAGGCAGCAGCTATCAAAGCTGAAGTTGAAAAGCTTCTTAAGGCGGGATTCATTTTCCCAGTTCCTCTGACTGAATGGGTTTCAAACCCCATTCCCGTTGATAAAAAGCAAGGAACAATTCGAGTGTGCATCGATTTCAGAGACCTGAATAAGGCGTGTCCTAAAGATAATTACCCCACACCCTTCATTGATCAGATTATTGATGAGTGTGTCGGTAACGAAATTTTTTCCTTCATGGACGGTTTTTCTGGTTACAATCAAATTACTATCCGTCCAGAAGATCAACATAAGACCGCATTTATTTGTCCCTGGGGTACGTTTGCATATAAGAAAATGCCTTTTTGTCTTAAAAATGCTGGAGCTACCTTTCAGCGGGCCATGTCTTACGCCTTCCACGACATCAAGAAAATCATCGAGGCATACTTAGATGATCTAGCTGCTCATTCTCGAAAGAGGATGGATCATCCAGGACACCTCCGGCAAATATTTGAGAGATGTCGTTTTTATAAAATTCGTTTGAATCCGAACAAGTGCGTTTTCGCGGTAACATCCGGTCGGCTGTTGGGATTTATCGTGTCTAGTGGGGGGATAAGGGTAGATCCCTTCAAGGTTGAGGCAATACTTCGGTTGCCTCCCCCGTCTTCAATCCGTCAACTTCAAAGTCTCCAAGGGAAGTCTAACTTTCTTCGGAGGTTTATCGTTAATTATGCTGAGATTATAAAGGGATATATGAGACTGTTGAAGAAAGGAGTCCCTTTTCTTTGGGACGACTATGCTCAACGCTCATTCGATGCCTTGAAAAAGGCATTGACCTCTGCTCCTTTACTGAGTCCACCCGATTATAGCAGAGATTTTCTTTTGTATCTGGCTACAGCAGAATCTACCATTGGTATGGTTCTGGTTCAGGAGGATGATGCTCTTGTCGAGCATGTTATTTACTACCTTAGTCGAGGACTGGTAGGACCTGAACTTCGATACACCCCGATAGAAAAATTAGCCTTAGCAGCAGTCCATGCTGTGCAGCGACTCCGGCATTATATTATTCTTCGCAAAACTTATGTCTTGGCAGCTGCCAATCCATTTCAGTTTGTCCTCAGCAAGCGAGTGATTGGGGGCAAATATAATAGATGGATTGTGATTTTACAGGAATTTGATCTAGAGTTCATGTCTGCCAAATCCAAGAAGTCATTAGTTTTTGCGGAATTGATCCCCGAGTTGCCTTGTGGAGAGGCGATGATCTATGATGAGTCCTTTCCGGACGAACACTTGTTTCTGATCTCTCCACAAGATCCTTGGTATGGGGACATCATTGTATATCTCCAGACTGCGAAGTTTCCCTCTTCTTTTTCGAAAGATGAGCGTCGTAAGCTGCGTCACTTAGCTAAAAGTTATCCGATTATTGGTGATGCTTTGTACCGTCGAGGGGTTGATTCAATCCTAAGACGCTGCTTAACTTTCGAAGAAGCTGAGGCTGTGCTCAATGATTCTCACAGTGGAGCTTGTGGGGTCATTTATCAGGGCTTGCTACAGCCCAAAAGATTTTGCGTGCTGGCTACTTCTGGCCCTCGATTTTCAAAGACCGTATTGAATCGGTCACAAAGGTCATCCTTGCTTTCAAGTGTATACCGAAACAAGGCCGCCTTGTCCATCTTCGCTTTTTCCAAATACATCGTCGACCCTTTACAAAGTTGGGTATGGATTATACTACTTGTAACCCGCCTTCGGCAAAAGGTCACAAGTACATTATCGTAGCAGTAGACTACTTTACGAAGTGGGTTGAAGCTATGCCTACTTTTGGGAACGATGGTGAGACTGCAGCTCTTTTCTTCTTCAACCAAGTCATTGCTCGTTTCGGTATACCTAGAGAGATTGTCACTGACCATGGCAGTCACTTTCAGAACAGTATGATGGCCGAGTTGGCTCTTAAATTGGGTTTCCGGCAGGAGCATTCATCTCCATATTATCCTCAGGCCAATGGCCAGGTGGAAGCCGTGAATAAGTCCTTGAAGACAATTCTTCAACGGACGATTGATAAACATAGATCCAACCGGCACATTATGCTATATCCTGCACTCTGGGCGTACAGGACGTCAGTTAAAACTGCAACTGGCTTTACTCCGTTTCAGTTAGTCCACGGGGTAGAATCCGTATTTCCCATTGAATGCGAGATTCCTTCCCTTAAACTGGCTGTTGAGCTTCTTCCTGACACTTCTAGTCTCGCAGAGCGGCTTCTTCATCTGGAACATCTTGATGAGCAGCGTCGAGATGCCGCCACGTTGAACGAAGCGCATAAAAACCGAGTCAAAGTTCAGTACGATAAGGCGGTTAAGCCTAGGGTCTTTTCCGAAGGTGACCTTGTTTTGGTCTATGCCCAGGAAAAAGATGCCTTGGGGGCAGGAAAGTTTAAGTCGATGTGGTATGGCCCCTATATCGTCAAAAAGGTCCTTAAGAAAGGAGCGTATACCTTGGTTGAATTTGAAGGAAATGAGTTGTCGGAGCCCCGAAATGGGCTCTATCTGAAGAAGTATTATGCCTAGGCTTTGCCCCGGCATTTTGCTTTGTATATAGTAGTTTTTGTTTTGTACATATCTGTTTGATTTTCGATTTTTGATGAGATGGTGATGTTTTTGATCTGCTTTGGCAGGTTGTGTTGATGTCATGAGTCATTATGGTTTCACCGATGGTGCTAGTAGACACACCCGGAACTTAGCTTCCGCGGCTTGGGTGCTTCATTATCCTTCCGGTCAGCTGTTGGTATCAAGAGGGGTCTGCATTGGTCCTGCTTCCAATAATGTAGCAGAATACACTGCAGTCATTCATCTACTCTCGGAGGCAATATCTTTCGGTGTTGATTCGTTGGTAGTTTTCTTGGACTCCCAGCTGGTGGTGTCGCAGTTGAACAACACTTATCGAGTACGAGATCCATCTTTATTACGATTGTTCTTGAGGGTACGTTTGTTACAAAGGTCATTTCAATTTTTAACATTCATTCATATTCCTCGAGCTGACAATTGGTTTGCTGACTCATTAGCTAATCAAGCTTTAGATTGGCATATTAATCATTCAATACAATAAAATCTAATCATCAAAAAACATCATACATTTGATACATTTATCACATCACATCAAAATATCGCTGTATATATATCATCAGTATGTCAAAAAACTTTACAAAATTTTGGATCCATCAATGCCGTACAAAACTTGGGCTTATGCCCCATCATGTTCAGTCTCAAAAAATATACAGTCATCTAATATGTAAAAACTATCTACTCCCGAGGACCCTGCCCAGCGTTCCTATAGAACATCACTGCAGTGGCCACACGGCGGAACAGTCTAACCCAGTCCCGGGGTACTCCTACAACCCGTCTCTGGACGGCTTCTGGCAAGTCCTCCACAGCAGCCAGAGGGATTTGGCGGGTTAGTCCCTCCAAGTTTCTCTGCACGGCTTGGAGGGTCCTGTCAGAATCCGTTGTCTCTGCTTCACCTCTGCGGCGCTTGTGACGTGATAGGCCCTCAGGACGCACTGGTCCAACATCTGAAACATGATCATTTTTTATTTGTCAGTCATTATGAATCCAATCCAAAAACATGTTTGTTTTTCATTTTTCATACATATTTGAAAAATCCAAAAAAAATCATATAAGTTAAAATTTTTGAAAAAACTTACCGACTGCTCCCCATGCTGCACTGGGTGGAAGTACTAGATCCGGATCTCCTCGGAAATCCATCCCGGCATAGGGATAGTCATCTACTGCGATGATCTGTTCTCTCCACCATAAGAAGAACTCATCATCCCAGGTAGTTCGGGGTACCTCGCTGCCCCCCAGTCTCTTCATCATGTCTGCCCAACGGGCAATTCTTGGGTCCCGAGGGTTGCTGATAGTTGAGATGACTTTGGGTCTCAAAGCTGGAACTCTCTCGAAGAAGAATGTAGTCAAAATGGTTCCATAGCCAAAGTGTTTTGTATGTGTTTTGTGAATGGAGGTCAGTTGTTGTTTCATGTTCAGTAGCAGGGCAATGCACCAATCATACACATGAATTAAGCACTCTACAGCTATGCTCATGTGCGTCCTGGACGCCTGATGCAGTGAGGCAGATCCTGCCACTCTGCCGATGCTGAACAGGAGGATCTTCATGTGCAAGTCCCTGATATCTCTGATTGCAATTTGTGTGCCAACTTTCTTGGAATTTTCTATGCAATAGATTTGGACATAGTCCTCCACGGTTAACCCTCCTAGGGGCCTTCCGTGCAGATCCACTGGGTCTCCCCTTCTGGAGAGTCCAGTGATGAAGTATATATCTTTCACTTCTATGCGTAGTGGCATTTGATCAATGATGAAACAATCCTGATCCGGTTCCCAATAATTTACCAGCATTTCAAGCAATCTCACATTACTTTTCATATTGGGCATCTTGAAAAATTTGAATAATCCACAGTTTCGGAGGACATTTTGTGCTGCGCGGTCTTCCATGACCTCTTGGTCTATTGCACTATGCTCGCATTCCCTCCATGAAATTGTCATCCTGAAAAAATTCATTAAAATTTGCATTAGAAACTCATTTTTGAAATTCGGACTTGCGCATACGCTAGTTTCGTCGTGCACAGTCGTGTATACACGCGACTTTCCTTCTTTGAACCCGCGTATGCGCAGATACGCGTTTTTTAATAAGGGTTTCCAGGTAAAAATCCACTTAATTTTAAATTTTAAACGGACAAAATGAATCAACAGGATGAATAAGGATCCTACCTGAAGTTTCGCTGAATTCCGACGGTCGGTTGTTGCTGATTTGACGAAACAAGTTTTTAGTTCCAGAGCTCTTTTCCAAATCAGCTATGCAATAATGAACCAATTGAGAGGTAATTTGTGTATTTATGGCTAAAAAATTGAAAATTTTCGCAAAAATTTCCTTGTGCTTATTTTTTCGATCTGTCTTATGCTCTATAACTTGATTGCTTGGAAGTGCCCAGTTTGGTATATTTCAGGTACATTTTGACATTTTCGAGATTTTTCCCGGTTTCTGGCCCATGTGTTCAGACTCTTCATGGCAGGTATATGATCTTCACTGGCATATAGGTTAGGGAATCACTTTCCGTTGCATCTTGCATTCTAGCCTCCACACTGATCACTTGCCTTAGGGTCGATCCCATCAGGTCATGAGTATTATACCCATTTCACTCGCCGATTTTTAAATCATGACTTGATGGTAGAGCCTTCCGTTACATGGGCTTCCTAGTTAGTTCCTCGCTATCACTTGTTGCCCATGCTACTTTTTATGTAGGCTCGGGAGTCCTCTTTAGTCCCGCCATGTCTTTCGTGTTGAAGCTTCATTCTTCTCCTTCATCACTTATCTTTTTCTGGCTTATACCCTAGAGGCTCCCTGGTGTCGTTAAGTTGTATTACTGCATTGCATATTGGCTGCTTGTTTATCCCGGCCTTTAGCCGGCTTCATTTGGACTCGATGTTTAAGCCAACTTTTGACCTTGACTTTCTGTACAAGTTAACCATTGCATGCACTTAGCTATCACGACTTGACACCTTTGTACCCATGGATGGAACGTTCCTCTGAGTATCACTGACCAGCTTTCGCCACCTTGCATTGAGCATAGGATTGTTCCAATCCCAGGAACTAGTGCATCTGCTTTCTTGATACTCGTTCTATCCATTGTACCATAGCATTCTTTTATTCTTTTTCAGGCTTATTATATGAAAAAGACAAAAAAATCAAATATAACAAAAAGAGCGGGAACGGGATGTATCTTCATTGTTTTGATGGCAGTACAGAGTCAGTTTGTCGCCCTTGAACAAAGCACATATACTTATATATATATTTCCTTCATTTGGGATGGTTTTAGTTTTGACCTAGGTTCAGCCTTTACCATGTTTCACTTGTCAGTTCTCCCCCGGTTGGTTATCTCTTCCAATCATATGGAGAGTTTTTTCTGCCTCCTGCATAACAGACTTATACAGTGTCACTTTTTACTGCCATGGTCATCACGAGTCGTGCTTTTGTTCAAGGGAAGTCTAACCTGAGTCGGCCATTCTGCGGTGTCTCTTGACTCATTATTCAATCGGCCTTCCCGGTCTTGTCAGTATCATGTTCTATCACATCAGATGTTTTGGTCTTCTGCTCGTGCTGGTTTGAGAAGGTCCCCATTGACTTCTTGCCGGCGGGTTTGTCTCTTATCGACTACGACACATTGCTCTGAGAGCAAGCCTAGAGCCGCACCTTGGGCCTATTTCCATTATTGATAGGTGACCTCGTGCTCAACATTTGATCATCATCATGGGTCTTTGACTGAGTGGTTTCCCCTGTGTTCGACGTCAGCACACATTATCACACTTGGGATTCGTGCAGTACCTTGATTTCCATTTGACCCTATCGGTGGATTTCTCGCCTCTGTGTCAGCTTTCATTATTGGTTGGTTCAGAGGGTTTCTTCCGTGCGCCAGCTTCATCTTGTGCACGTCGGAAACGTACTTCGGTTTTGGTTCCATCACTCTCCTTCGTCCGATTCCTTCCAAATCTTGGCCTGCGGGTTACACTCGCGCTGGACTGATGTGGGATGCCTTAATGCCTTCCTTCCAGCAGATCTTTTCCCATCGATTCCGACTCATTGCTCTGGGAATAAGGTCTAGAGTTTTTTGTCAGTACCTTAGGGTTTGCAGTCATCAGTGGCAGACTCTTCGCTATCGACAGTGGGGATTCATCATTGCCTCCTGATTGGTAGATTCTTTCAAGTGTTCGACATCAACTCATTCATTCACACTTGTCAGATTGTACTGGGGCACCTTGACACTCATTATCATTATCGGTGGGTTGTCTCGCGTTGGTTAACGGGAAACATCATTGCCCGGTAATCCAACGATTTCTCACATGGTTGACTTCAGCTCATTTATTCCCAGTGTGTAGAATTGTGCCGTTGTGATCGGTGAAGACCTCGGGTTGCATCAGCATTTCTCGGTTCACTGTTGACAGTTCTCTCAGTTTCTGCCAGTGTTGCCGTCCACCCTTATATGTTGCAGTTCAGCACAGCAGCATCTTACATGTTGATCCCCGAGTTGCGTGATTGTACCGTTTGATCCGCCTCTTATGATCCGGTACTTGGAGATTCAGTTACTTGATCAGACATCCAGTTGCACTATCTTTGATCAGCTTTCTATATGTGATACTTGGCCATTGATACAGACTTGTCTGTCCGGGCCCTGCTCAGATGATTTCAGTTCAGTTATACTTGTATACATGTTGGATCTATTCAGTACTTTCTATATTTATGATGTATTTTTGACTGAGCATGGGTATGCCCGCCTCAACATGTGTTGACTCTCTGTTTTCTTTCATTGGTTTTTGGCAGGCTGAAATCTGGTGAAGTCCTCTCTTGTCCTTGCGAAGTTCTTTCTATGTGCATAATACATTTCGGCCATCATGTACCCCTTCTGACCTCATATATTAGGGGGCATCTGTTATAGCATCATTTCTCACCCTGACATGATTCATGATTGCTACATGGCTTTATGGGCACCCATTCCTACAGACTTGGACAAATTCACTTAAAAACAGTGGAAAATCCTCCATACGCGACTATGCCCGTGTTTTTCCGCGTGTATACGCGAGTACAGCTAGACTTTTCCCCGTATGCCATTTTAATGATTAAAAAATATATAAAAATCCCTAATTTCGCGCTGGGTTGATGGTTACTCAGGTAGTTCAACCACCCCAGCCCGTGGCCAACTGTTTCCAACTGCTGAAACTACTTGGAGGGACTATAAAATGACCTCATATGTATGGCCTAAGGGAGAGAGAGAATTATTATTATTATACTCTGTTGGTTCCCTATCCAAGTCTGATTCCCCGTGCCTCCTGCACTTTCCCAGTTCATTTCAGGAAACCCTTGTTTCCTTGAGATACACATCCTTTTATATGTTATCTCGTATGCACTCATTTGGAAGGAGTCTTAGCGAGGCAAGGGCTGGACGGATCCGGACGACGGTCTGCGAAGGCCTTGGAAGGATCAGGTGATCTCTCCACTTACTTTTGCACGTACTATTTTTATAATACAGAAGTATCATGTCGTTCTATACCGTGTTATGTTTTAATGTATGACTATTATCAAACTTATGCGTTATCCATGATGATTTATTTAATGTTTAATATGAATCAACAATACAGAGAAATACATCTGTATAACTCATCTTTCAGGTCGTTTTTCTCAGATTGGTGAATATAAAGGACTGCCAAAAAGAGTCAACTCACGTGATCTACTTCTCCAAATCCAGGACCAATTCTTGTTGCCCCTGCTCTACCATTTCGTTTTTATGACTGTGCATGATCGTGTGAGTCTCTGTTAAGTAGTACGCCCCTGCTCTGTGGAGGTTGAATCCCAACCAACCTCTAGGGTGTTAAATCCCCGAAACACTATCTCTCCACTGGGTCTCCACTGGATCTGACATGAAAGTAGTTAACTGTTGTATTTCTTCAGTTGCAAGTAAGACACTACCTATGAATTAATTCACTCATCTTTCACTTGTGTATCTTTAGTTACAACTATAAAAACTGAGTTTAACTCACTTAACTGAGTTAAAATAAATAAAAACTCCCATAACTACTCTTCCAACTCTGTTACAACTGTGTCACACTTAGTTACAATGAAGTCCATCATGCATGAGTCACCAACCAACCTTGCAACTCGTAATTCCTTCAGCTAACTAGTTTTCCACATCAGTTAACTGAAATCAAGTGCTCCAAGAGAATACGTTATTATTTATTTTCTAATTATCATTAAGGGCTAATAATAATCGACATGCATTCTACTTTTAGATATGTGATCTATAAATAGAATTCACCCATGTTCTAAAAATAGAAACTCATCTAAAGATATAATTTTCTCAACCATCTAGAATCAGCATCCTGCTAATTTTAGAATATGGTCACCATTCTAAAAATATACATACACCTAAAAATATCCTGCGGGCCCCACCTAGTGAAGGTGCTTAATTTTCACTAGGATCATCATCTTGTTGAATCTCAACATATGAGAGAGTTTGGACACCTCATGATGTATCTTATGTCCATGTATTTGCTTTTGTATGGATATGTATTGTGTCTTTACATGTATTTATGTTTGGGATGTATCTCATGTTCGTATGTACTTGGGTTTGGGACAAAGCATAACTCTCATAGGATATGGAATAAAGGAGCTTATTTGTATTGTTCTGATGAGACATTCCACATGTCCATTAATATGTTGTTGCTCCATGACTTGCATCATGATGATGTAAGATGGTAGAAAGAATCCTTGTTGCTTTGATTGCTATTGGGAGAGTATGGGCTGATTTATTCCCATACATTGCATGACATTGATGGAGGATGAAAATAGGAGGCCTTACAACGTTGGCTTCTATTGGGGGATTATGGTCATTGTACTTAGTATGATGATGATGTGATGGGGCAGAAAGATGCCTTACTGCGGTGGCTTCTATTGAGAGAATATGGCCACTACATTTGGTACAATGATGATGTGGTGTGGCAACAAGAGGCATTGTTGCGGTGTCTTCTATTGAGATAGTATGGCTCTCATATTTATATTGATGCTGATTTGGCATGGCAGCAAGAATCCTTGTTGCGGTGGCTTCTTTTGAGAGAGTATGGCTCTCTTGCTTATTTTCATGATGATCTAGCATGGCAGCAGAAGGCTTTGCTGCGGTGGTTTATATTGGGAGAATATGGTTTGATATTGTACATGTTCATCCATATGTTTCTACTTCTTGTTTTGCACTATGTTAATGTTATGTTTGGATCCTACATGGCCAACAAGGTTAATGATGAGAGCATTGATAGATGCAATCTACTCTATGTATCATGGGTTGGAGAGTGAGTTGGGACTTTCCACTTTGGGGAGAAACCACTTCATTTCATGTATCTAATATATAGAGGAGATATTTGGACATCATATGGTTGCCACTTGGAGATTCATTGATGAGGGAGGGTATCTAACTTTTCAGTTGGAGGCCATTCTAGACATTCTAGAGAGGCAGTTTTGGAGCTGGACATGCATGACACATTGTGACAGATGGGAAGGCCTTCCATATGAGGATTCCATTTGGAGGGAGGATGTTTGTTGTAGCATCTAATTTTGCAGTTGCTTGAAAAAAAAAACATTTTGGCGAGGAGGACTATAATATTCTCAATTTTCCCCAAGATAATTGGAATATTAGAGTTCTTAATTTTCCTAATTCATTAAGTAAATAAGAGGGTGGAGGGACCCACAAACCCCAAATATGAATAAAATCCACTTTTTATGTGTGTATGTGGATATTTTAGATCTAGATCTACTTTATGGAGTAGTGGAGTAGCTTCTTAAATGAAGGAAGAGTGGAGGTCATGGATATTTAATGTAAAATCATGAGGATATTAGAGGAGGTCAAATGAGATCATAGTGCATTCAAAGTAATATCATAAAGTAATTATGATGAGATAGTGGAGGAAGTGGTGCATCTAATGCACACATGATGGAGAGAGTGGGAATTAAATGCAAACATGATGGAGATCATGGAGAGACAACATAGTCTTCATGGAAGCTAGTGGCCACATAG
The DNA here is from genome assembly GCA_034641835.2 of Pinus albicaulis. Lineage (NCBI taxonomy): Eukaryota > Viridiplantae > Streptophyta > Pinopsida > Pinales > Pinaceae > Pinus > Pinus albicaulis. The sequence goes on from JAXQQM020074615.1 coordinate 49,278, forward strand.
GCAGCGTAATTGTGAGGTGGTCCTAGGCTATGGAAGGATCATATTCTATATGATGAAGATGAAGGCACAATAAAAGGTAGGCTTTGTATTATTATTTTTGATATGTTTAGATCTAGATTTGTCGGTTGAAATTTCTATGCACGCTTATGTTGTTTAGTTAAATTTGTAGTGTTGTTTAGCATAGGGTGTTTCCGAGCAGAAATCCCACCCTTACCCATAGGGGACTGTTAGCTCCCTGTAATCAGCAAGATTGGAAAATTCCGATCGCAGGTAGAAACATTGTTTCAACCACTTTGGGATTCTAGGATCTAGCCCTCCTGAATCCGGAGAGGGATCTCTCCAATAAGTGCAAAGATGGATTTGTCTTTGAAGTTTTGTGTAATGATATTAGGATAGTTATGAAGGCCGAGGGTTTGTTTTGTTTTTGGATGGTTGAGCATGATTACTGTTTGAGGCGGAAATTTCTAAGTGCAAAGAGTTTCAAAGGTGAGAAGTTGCAAGAAAATAGAACAAGCTGTGGCCAGGAAGATAGATAATTGCAGGTTTTAGTCCATTGGGCTATGGAGTCATAATAGGGTTTAATTGAAACAACAAGAGGCAAGAGTGGTCCATGGGGCAAGTCATCTATGTCTAAGGATCTCTTCAAAGTTTTATTTATGGAATGAAGTGAAACAAAAAGAAGGGGAATTAAATAGATGAAGAACCAAGAACAGCCTAAGATCTTGTAAGTACTTTTAAACTAGCCAGCTTTTGACAAACACTTAAGAAAGACATGAAAGTAAACTAGGATCTGGTAAGTACTTTTAAACTAGCCAGCCTTTGATACACTTTCAATAGAAAACATATAAAAACAGAGGGAAACACAAATGATAACAAAGGATGGTCTAAGATCTGGTAAGTACTTCTAAAATAGCCAGCTTTTAACACATTCCAAGGGAAAACATTCAGACAGTCTTTGGGGTTAAAACTAGGACCAGGGCATACCATATCTTCCTTAGTTCATCTCTAATTAACATGAAATGAAAGTAACATCCAAGAACAATATTCATCTAAAACAATAAGATGAGGGAACACCATCATTTCTATGCTTAAACTGAATTAAATCATTCCTAAATAACACAGATTGGAAGAAAACATTTAGATAAAGATTTTCAGTCACATAAGGGTACTGATATACAATAGGTCCTAACTCTATGCATGTTTTTCTTTATAAGAGAAGATGAACACAGTGAAAACAGAAACAAAATAACAAGTCACAATGAGAAAAACATCACCGTCAACATAGACCAGGATCCCATAAATTAGCTTGTATTGATGCTCCAAACCAGTTACAGCTTTAAGTCCAATGCTTTAATTTAACAATCATCTACACATCTCAACCTAACTTATCTATCACAAGCAGAGCTCCAAGATCCAGTGAACACTATTTACAGGTAGAAGTCTCAAGCTCAATTACATTTCAAAGTTCAGCAACCAACTCAACCAACCCCTCTCTTATCTTCTGCAGTAGTATTTATAGAAGAATGAGGAGGTGAGATCTGATAAAAGATCTCTAAAGATAATTAATACAGACTTAAATGGCTTCTCGGCCTTTGGGGGGCTCAATAAAGAAGCTTACATAGGTGTCCTCCGTATTAAATGATTTACATAAAGATTTAAGCTCGGTGGGAGCTCTTCTTGACTTTTGAGGCTCAGTGTTGTGTTAAAGTAACTTTGCTGATATTTGTCATTAAGTTTATTTGCAAAATTAACTTCTCTGGCTACGCTGAGGCAAATACCTAATCTTTATCAATAACTTCGGCCTCTGTTTGAATGCTTTGAGGCACAGGTGGCACTGTGGTAGCTGGGAGAAATCAATTTGCCTCAGATGTGGTGGTGGAGGCTTTCTGTCTGATGAACCTTTAAGATTTACCTTTAAACCATGTTTTAATAGGGGGATTAGGCTTTTGATAATCCATCTTAGCCGTAATCCCCACAGATCTGTCTTCAATCTCATGTTCTGGTGTGTTCCCGTCTTCGACACTGATATTCTTTGATTTGTGCCTGATTCATTGTGTTTGTTCATGTGCAGGGTTGTGCAGGGATGATATCGCATCAATGCCTCATGAAACACCGATGAAACATGGAGTTTAAAACCTGCGAATGATTCTCTTTGATGAATTGAAGGCAGGAGGATCGTCACCCTCAGCCTTTGAATTTTCTTCGGCATGGCGGAAAAACCATTTAATACCCTGCAAAAAACAAAAAAATTATGAAATCCTGCATATGTAGGTTTACTGCTTTGGAAGGACACGTGGGGAGAGCGTGGCCGTTGGATGGCATCATCCAATGGTCGAGATTGATTAGAAGGGGTCAAAGGGAAATGGAGGAGGAATTAAATCAGAGTCGTTAATCGTGCAGAGATCAACAGTCGGGAGCGGAGGTGAACAGTTAAAGAAAAAGAGTCGTTGTATTTGGAAAAACGAAGAAAATGGGCTAAAAAACTTTGTTTCAGTGAAAAATGGTGAAAAATGGCATTTGGGGATTAGGACGAATGTGGGCCGTCAGATGAGATTGGCCCATGCAATCAATGGTGGAGATTGGGTACCACTATACCTTAGAAACATGTCCCGGACCTCAAGCCTCTAATAAAATTAGGATGAATAAAAAACCCCCGGGTCCATAACCGCTGACTGGGCAAGGAAACAGAGCAATCAGGCTTGGGCAGTCGATCTGCAAATCAGACCGACGACAGAGAAGTTTAATGAAACGCATCGTACCTTGGACTAACACATGGGCTTCTCCAGAGTGCGATCACAGTCCGATGAGTTGGCCTCAGATCGGACGGTGGACGCTAATATCACGTCGGGCCCATGTCCGAATTTTAATGTGCGATGAGGGAAATTTGATCAAAGCCACGTGTCGGCAGGTGAATGGGATCGCTGCCAAATGGAAAAAACTGCCTCCCTCTCAAAAGCATTGCGATGGATTCCGCCTGGTTTTGAACAGTGAGTGACTGGCAGGGACCACTGGGGCGATAGATTGTACGCTGTCGATCTGCAGATCAGATCGACGATGGAGAGCGAATGGAACTTTGTACCCACAGAAAATGTTATGATATAATAAAAAATGACAAATTAGTATAGACGAAGGTTTATACTTTGGGGGGCGAAAATTTTATTTACAATATGGCCTGGCGCTTGTCTGCGGGGCCGTGGGTTATATGGAATGCAACATGATCGGGGGTTATAGTATAAAGGGCTAATCGACATTGGAGATTTCAATAAAGGGGGAAGACTTGTACACTGTGTTACCTCTGCTGCGATAAGCGCCCAAACAGGTCAGTGCCTGGCTCCAGCGCTAGGGCATATGGAGTGAAAATGGCTAAGGACTTAGCCCAAGGGGGCTTAAAACTTTATACCAAAATATGTATTTTTCATGAAGTTTGTAATGTTTTTCAAGGGTTTTGAGGATTTCGATAAGGCAAAGAAGGAGTCTTAAACCTTATCACAGGGGTTTTGATGAAGGGCAAAAAAAGGAAAACATGAAAAATGAGGGGATTTTATGGGGAATAAAGGGATAAGAATGAGGTTAGTTTTGGAAGTGGAAGGAGGTGGAAAATGGGGATTGCAGCAGTATTCTCTCTTAGAAATCAAAAAAATTTCTAGGGCATAATGGGCATAGCAGTGAAGATTTTGAACAGAGGCATGGGGTCTTTAAGAGTCTTCAAGAGCCAACAGTTTTTGCAATAAAAATTGTTCCTTGAAGGCTCCACAAATGATTTAGCCACCTTTTGGTATAACAAATTTTATAGGTGGCTAACAGGGACTTCGAGTGCCTACTCTGGGAAGGTTTCTATTGAGATCCATTCATCATTAGGCATTGGTGTCATCTTCAGCCACACTCATATGTGCTTACAGCTGCAGGAATAACGCAATTCCTATTCAAGGGTTTGAGAGGTGGTGGTTGTTTCTAGCATTTCAACTAGGAAACTGGTGGAGGATTCGTCCTTTCACCTTGTGCTTCAAGATCAGTCTTCCAGGAGTTGTACATTCATATATGGCATTGAGGCCATCATTTCATACCTCTATGCAGCAGCAGTCCCCTCGAGGATTGCGCAGTCCAGTCTTGCAGATCTGAAAGAGGAAGGAAGTTTCCAGTATTTCAACTAGAAATCTTGTGAGGGATCATCTCCTCTCTTTGGGCTTACTATTTCCATCATCCAGGAGCTATATTGCAGCATCTAGCATCAATATATTGAGCCACCCTCTCTGACAATGCAGTTTCACTCAGCTATTGTGCATTCAACAGTTGCATCTATTGGAGGAGGTTGGAGGAGACAAATCTTGAGATTTTGGCTTGAGGATCTGAATGAGGGATCAACTCTCTATGCATTGAGTTGTTTGTGCCTTATTGCAGCCATCATATCTTCAGCTCATGCAGTAAATCTACATACCCATCAGTGATATAGCTGCAGGGCCTAAGAGGGTGATTTTCCAAGATTTCTAGATCTAGAAATCCTTTCTGGGTTATCTTGGGTATCCATCATAGTGCCCGGTTCTACATTTTCAACATCATTGGAGCTCCAAAAATGCCTATATATACATTTATATTTTTCTGGTAGTTTGAGTCCCAATAGTTGTAGCAGGGACAATGCATTTTTCCTTCCAGCAGTCCAGCAGTTACGTAGTCCCTCTTGTGGGATCATTTCAAGGTCATTATAGGCCATCTCTTTGGCTTGAGTGTCTCATATTTTGAGCATTTTTGTACTATTTATCCAGCTCCCATATAATAAAATGGCTCAGCTATTTTTGTGTATTTGATGGTGTCTTAGATTAAATGTTTACTTTGCTACAATTTCAATTATTGTGTTTTTGTATTACTGCATTCTCCCTTTTGGGATATTACATAATCTGTCTTGTAATTCCAAGTATGGTACGCTATCAGTGCATTTAGTTATGGTAGTTGTGATTAATTTTCCAACATTCCCCCTTAATCAGAACTACTAATATTGAAAATTCCCAAAATGTCTCTTAGGTGAACACAAATTTCTTTTGCCAATGGTTTGGTGAATATTTCTGAAAACTTCTCTTGCGACCTACAATGCTGCAAAAAAATTTCTCCTTTGTTGATCAACTCCCTAATGCAATGATACGTTGTGTCAATGTGCTTACTTATTTTGTGAAAAACTAAATTCTTGGACAACACAATTGCAGAATTGTTGCCTCAGTAAATTGTTTTTGTTCCTTCTTGTTCATGCCATAAATATTTCAACATTCTTCTCATCCAAATTGCTCTACATGCTACCCTTGTTGCTATGACATATTTAGCTTCAGCTACCAACAATGACACTATTGGTTGTTTCTTGGAAGCCCATGAAATGACTGCCAAACCCATATGGAAAACATAGAATAATGTGCTCTTTCTATCATCGACACTTCCTACCCAATAATTTTTAGTGTATCAAAAATTTATAACAGTATATAAAATACCATATCATTTAGTTCCATTAACATAACATAGAATTCTTTTGGTTGCTTGCTAATGTGTCTCCTTTGGTGTCTCCATGAATCTTGAGACCAAATGCACTACATATACTAAATCAGGCCTAGTTACAGTCAAATACATCAAAATTCCAACCATAATTTTTTATAGTGTCAGATTGATATTGTTGCTACAATCTTCTTTACTCAATTTCAAACCCATGGGTTTTTGCCTTGGCACATGCTTGTTGTTCTGCATTTTTAACATTTTCATTATGTCTGAACCATACTTTGTTTTAGAAATAAATATGTCATATTCCATTTTCTTCACTTCTATGCATATAAAATATATTAGCAATCCCAAATTTGTCATATCAAACTCAATATTCATGACTTCTTTGAAATCAACAATGAGGAGATCATCACACCCTATAAAAATAAAATCATCTACATATAAAACCATAATTAAAATATTACCATTGTAACACCCTCTTTGCACATCTACCCAAGTAACCATCCAACTGGGGTAAACATGTGACAAGAGGCTACTAATATGATATTCAACCTCCAAGATGACCTTAAAGAAGTGTAACCAATGGTAACATGACAAACACACCTTACACAACATCAACAACACCTTGAGGACGTAAACCACCCTCCCAAACCCTTGAAACTTGAAGGGGGGCTAGATTTTGACCCTCTTGAGCCTTAGCTGTGGGAATATAAGGACAAGGTAGTATTTATAGATTCTTATCCACGGGCTAGCCTTGGCAAGGTAGTAGCTAGGGCCCCAAACAATCAATTTTGTGCCTGCACCTCTGGGATTTGTGCCAAGTTTTCAAACCCTGAGCCCATGTCACTGCCCATAACTTCCCGTAACATCGAGAGAGGATAAATAACATTAAAACAAATACATGGAATGAATCACATCATCATTAACTCACCCGATCCCACCCAGCCATGACCGGCATTTTTTCAAACATGTCACAAAAATTGCATCTACATGTGTAAACAACATAATTAAACATAGGGGTATAATACTTATCTGATAATCAATAAGAAGCATTTATCCCTTATATCATAAGCTGTAATACAATCTATTTTACCATAGATACATTGTATATTCATTTATAGGCAAAAAACATAGATAGAGCCATACATCATCACTGATAAAATACATGCTTATAACCAACATAATAAAAAAAAAATACCAGGGATATAACATCAATCAATTCCACATAATAACCAATAAATTTGCATACCAAATAACAAAGGAATGAGCTTCTCATTAATGAGTGTAAAAACCAACCAAAGATTTGACTTCCATGTTCCACCCGACCATAGATTGGTTGAGCCAAATCTCTATTCATCCAATCACCCCTGTGCCATATTCCAAGCATGAATGTGGGAATCAAAGAAAAAAACCAACTAGGGCATTATGAGGCTAAAACACCTCACCCTCATCAATCATGAACCAAGCTTTACCATGATCTACACCCGATCACTAGGCCAACACAAGCATGGGTGTCACCAGATTATCTCTGCCTAAACCGTGAGGAATTTGAGTGCCTCCTAGTCTCTCAGGCTTTACCGCAACCCACATTCTAAATCATGGGTCATTATTCCCCAAACTGAGACATACTCTCTAGGATTCCTAGGTCTGATGGAGAGAAAATGACCTCTAGGATTTACCGTATATCCCGCCATTCATCGGTCTAGTATTCCCAAGCCTACCGAGGCAACACACTATCTATATTTACTGCAACCCATAGTCTAGTTTAGGGGTTACTAGGCCATGCGTTATATCAATTCAGAGATCCACCCCACTTAGCTTCGAATCCATCTAGTAATCCAGCTAAACCAAACATGAGAACTCCACAACACCATGGTTGTCCATAAATGGCAAGACTAGGCCGAAAACACTGTCACACCTCACAAAACCCATGCCAAGACAACAAGAAACTGCATGCAATACCATGCACGGTAAATCTTGCAAGGAAAATACACATGCAAATAGATACTTGCCAATAATCTGGATGTAGTTGCTTGATTCTTGCTCCTCCTTGCTTGCTTCCTCTTTTCTCCTGATTTCTTTCCTTTCTTACTTCAAGCCAAAATTATCAAAAATTTAATTGTCTAAGAGAGAGAGAGAGAGAGAGAGAGAGAGAGAGAATAATGAGAGAGCTCCATAAGTGTGATCAAAATTTTACCAACTAATCCTCAAAAGCCTTTTTATTAATGATACCTCTATTTTCTTCATTTTCCATTATTTTCCTTCATTTTCCTCCTCACATGAAACTTGTGACTTTTCACCTTCATTTTCTCCTAATTTCCATTATTTTCATAAATAAATGTGCCAAAAATTCCATTTTTCCTTTCGAAAGCCTTTATCTTTTCCTTTTCCAAATTCCTTAGCCTTATTAACCGAAATGAACACCCACTAGGATGTTTTGCCCAAAATTCAGCTTGTAATACGTGTCCCATCAAATGTGGTTATTATTTTTACTTGTATTACATGGAATTTTCACCATGGCTGTTACAAAACCCTCCCCCTTAGGGGATACCGTCCTTGGTGTTCAACTACACATATACCTCAACAAAGACCACTGAAAAGAAAACATACTACTCATGGAGATTTATAACATAGCTCATTACAAAATTTACAATGAATAACCTTCTTAAAAGAAAAAATCATCATGAAAATAATACCATATACTGGAGCTTTATAACACAATGCATTACGGTATTTACAATAATATACGCATATACACATTTTCTCAAACAAAAAATAAAATGATACAATGGCCGTATCAACAAAAAGTGAACCCAGAGGCTCACACCACCGTCAAAGTAGCACCAGGATTCACTTCCTTCCCAGGAAGTCCAGAGTCCATTGTCATAGTCAAAGTATACATCTAATGTCCAGTGCTACAATCCTGCGCTACTGTACCCTCAGTGAAAATTTACTGGCTCATTTTTCTAGGGCACACTCCCAATGTGCATCTAATTCCATATGGAAATGCTAATGACCAAAACAAATCTATCCCCAACCTTCCCTTCTCTGCTACACAATCCCTTAGGAAATCCGGTCATGCATCAGAATGTCCAAAAACCAAGGAATATCCCTGCCTCAAAACCATCATACCAGTCATATCATGCTCATGGAAATCAATGGGAATTATTGGGTACCGGTGTCCCACAATGGCCATGCTCCTGAAATTCTTTACCAACATACTACTGCATGTTCCAATTCGTTTTGTTGTCGCTACTAATTTTTGCAGCTAGTTCCAATCACCCAACTGACATTTTCTTGCTTCCTATAATGTTGGGTATGTGTTATATTATTTCCATGATTAATCACACACGCAAGGGGGGCTATAGTTCCCCCTATATGTTTCACCGAGCGCAACAGGGGGATCACAGGGGGGGAGACAGCGCCACAGGAAGTTTTTTTTTTGGACCCTATTTTTCGGTGGGTGGACCCGGCCATGGTTTTGGGGCACAATGGTTTTCAGCCCCTGGTATTTTGTAGATCCGGTCAAGGGAACTATGGTTATGTTCTAATCCAGGATTAATGGATTGGGGTTTATGAATGCTTCAACATGTATATATATGTGTTGTAACACTAAAAGGAATATAATGAAAAATCAAGCTGGTAGTCCCAATTTGGTATCCATGGGAAAATCTTTGTGTATTTTTGTTTTATGTTTTATTCTCTAGCTCTTGTTTATTTTTTGCTTTTAAGATTCATTTGCAGATAATTTTTGTACAGGGTTAAAACCTAAATTTGGTATCAAAGATGTTTCGGCTTCAAGGGGATGCCTTTGCTGTTGAGGGGTTTTTTTTTTTTGCTCGAGCCTGTGGTAGACCTTGTTCAGTGGGAGATCCACGGGATCGATTATTGCAATGAAATAAGATGGTGAGTAGTGGAAATATAGAGATCAAGAAAATTAATGGTTAGATTTTTGAGTTGTGGAAGCTCAAGATGGAGGATTTGCTAGTGGATAAAGATCAGTGGAACGCGGTAGATCAGGGTACTATACCAAGGACAATGTCAGATGAAGACTGTAAGAAGTTGGATCAGAAGGTAAAGAGCACAATACAGTTGTGTGTCTCAGATTCAGTATTGTTGAATGTATCTGGGGAAGCTACGACGAAGACTTTCTGGGACAAGCTAGGGACTTTGTACCAATCTAAGTCTCTGGTTAATAAACTGTTCCGGTGGAAAAAGATGTATAACCTAAGGATGAAGGATGTAGACTTTGTGACAGAGAATCTGAACGCCTTCAATACTATGGTAAGTCAACTATTATCTTTTGATATTAAAATCTCATATGAATACAAGTGCATCAATTTTTTGTGTTCTCTACCAGATTCGTGGGACAATCTACTTATCGCAATAGGTAGCAATACAACTACCTTGAATTTTGATGACATTGTCTCAGCCTTGCTATTGAAGGAAATGAGACGGAGAAATATGGAGGGCCATAATGAAGATGCCTTATCGGTACGAGGAAGGTCCCAAAATAGAAAAAATAATAAGGTTTTGAGTGGGAGATATAAATCTAGAGGGAGATCTAAATCTCCATGAAATTTTGTAAAATTGTGCTGGAAATGCGGAAAGGAAGGGAACTACAAAAAGGATTGCAGATCTAAAGCTCGTGAGAAAGGAAAGGGATCTGATGATGCTCCTTCTGCAGAGGAAAAAACCACCTTGGATGAAGTTGGGGATGTGTATTTGGCTTCTTATTCAAATACACATGTAGATCATGAGGCATGGTTGATTGAATAAGGTGCATCCTTTCACTTCACTCCCCATAGGGAGTGATTCTGTGAGTATGAGAAGTATGATGGTGGTGATGTCTTCTTAGGGGATGATAGGAAGGCCAAAATTGTTGGATGTGGAAAAGTCAAGCTGAAGTTGAAAGGTGGAAGGATTAGAACACTTCCTAGTGTTCTGCATATTCCTGCATTAGCCAGAAATCTTATTTCTATGAGCAAGATGGATGATGTAGGTGTAAAAACAGTGTTCAAGAAAGATACCTGCAAGATGGTTCGGGGAGTATTGTTATTAATGCAGGGAGTTCGGATTGGAACTCTGTAAAAGCTTCAGGGTAGCACTATTATTGATGGATGCAATAATTTTGTGGTTCCTGAAAGTGGAGCAGAAAGCCTAGCGGTCTCTAGAGAAAAGACCATGCTATGGCATCAAAGGCTTGGACATATTGGAGAGAAGGGCCTTTGGATATTGCATGGAAATGGTATGGTAGAAGGTGTTTAGCCAATTTAATGTCTTCAATTTCTTAACATAAATCATCAACCGAGGTTAGTAATCTGATGAAGTGTGGTGCACTATATATGCTTAGTTAACCTTCTTCTTAATTCGTTATGTATGTTTTTATGTTTTTTTGGGGGGTTTTTTTCTTTATGTCTAAAGGTTAGTTTTAAGGAATGAGAACTATGAAATGAATCAATTGAATATAATGAAGTTTAAATGTTAAAACTAATTTTGAAAGAAGGAATAAAAGGAAGTGTTATTTAGTTATTCTAATTTTCATAAAAATGAATCAAAATTTAAATGGTTAGAATATGATCTAAAAACAGCATATCTTTTGGAAATTAAAGTTAATTCTAATATATCTTAACTTAGTTCTACTCCATGGATTGAAATATAAAACTTATGACTAAGAATTGAAATTACAATGCTAATCTAAATAAAAGCAGATTAAAAAATAAATAAATGCCGCATGAACAACTACTCGATCATTCAATATGGAAGTATGACAGAGTCACCCTCTTGACATGATTTACAAGCAATTGATTACACTTTAGTTTAAATATTTAATCTAAGAAAGAATTTAAAAATCATGTAAAGGAAAGCTCAATCACTGTATATTTTAAATACTCAATAATTCAATATGGAAGTATGATAGAGTCACCCTCTTGACATTATTTACAAGCATCTAATTATACATTTAATTGAGGACATGATCTAGGAAAGCAGTGTAAAGGCATGTAAAGGAAAACTCAATTACTGTATATTTTAAATACTCAAACATCCAATTTGGAAGAATGACAAAGTCATCTTCTTGGCATGATTTACAAGCATCTAATTATACATTTGATTGAGGATCTGATCTAGGAAAGAAGTGTAAAGGCATGTAAAGGAAAACTCAATTATTGTATATTTACTCAAGCATCCAATTTGGAATAATTCATCTACTTGGCATGATTTACAATAATCTAATTATACATTTAATTGTGGAATTAATCTAAGAAAGAAGTGTAAAATCATGTAAAGAAACGAAGACAACTGTATGCTCTAATGCCTCAAACATAATCCAATTTGGAAAATAGAAGAATCTAATTTCTTGAGATGTTATAGGTAAGAAAAATATTATACAATCATTATAAAACTAATAATAAGAAAAAATTTCATAAATTTAATCTAAAAGTTGCAACGCAATATAAATGTACTTGTGAATTGAAAAAACAAAGCTAATGAAATTAAACTAAAACAACTAATGAAAACCTCCTCCTGTGCAGGGGATCTCTGCGACAAAATAGGTTGAGATCCTAGCAGAATATACGCGCATTAAGAAGAAACTAGAACCATGAACATGGTCTTCGTGTTATGAAAAGGACAGATTCTCAAAGCATACACAATGTTCACAAAATTAAAACTATTTTCGGTCTTCAAACAACCGTTATTTAAAAAAAAATGTAACTGTTAGGAGCTAATTCCACCTACAGATGGCGATTACAACTAAAAAATAGAGGTAAAATATAAGTGGTTAACTCTCTATTTTCTATGTCAGAGAAAATTGAGATTTCTTCGTTCTCGAATCACGTCCTTTGACCACACTTTGACCACGATCATACACACCTTTTCCTGTTGAATTCGACCAAGTGGATAGGACAAGATCCATAGGTGGATCATTCTGAAGATTCCCATGTGATTCGTTTCTTTATTCGCTCCTCGAAACCTATCAAACCATTAAAGTAGTTGTAGAAACAACAATTAGATACAGAATAAGATGCGTTCTGTAGGTGAGTTAAAAAAATCCATTCAAATAACAAGAACATCAAAATATAACATAGAGATCATTCAAATGCATTCTCTGAGATAAAACATGTCATTTATCATTGATTGGAGTTTATGGATTTATGAAAAGGTGAGGAAAAGTGATGAGTTAGGATGTTTGAGAAAAGACAATTCTGAAGTTGAACATACCCCCACTAAGAAGCCATTGCATGTCCTCATACAATTTATCAAAAATGTGAACTTCCTTATCCTATTGCATTTGTTTAGAAACTTAACGCATGTAGTTTTCTCTTTTTGCTTTTCATTGAGGTGACTCCCATCCTGAGCTTCCTCATAGGGAGTTTGTATTTGAGATTGATCACTGTCCTGTTTAGTGATTTGTTCTTTCTTTTTAACTTTCTGTTCTTTTTGTACCACATTCCCAAATGCAGGATGGTGTTATCACTAATGATTTTCTCCAATTGGTTCTGCTGCTTTAAAGCTTCATTCTCCTCTTTAATATTCATATTCAATAACTCTAGCTCATAGATTTCTTGTTTAAGGATGTTAAACAGAGGTTCTTGTGGATTGATAGGCGGTTTTGGATTCACTGTTGCATTCATTTTATCCAATGACTCTATATATTCATATATCTCTTTCTGTGCTGGGTCTATTCCTGGAGATCTTATGCTGGGACTACTTTCAAAATTATGTATAGAAGAATTTATAGGGATATGTGGAGGAGAGACATTGATGGGTGATGGCACCGGAGGTTCTTCCTTTAAATTCACAAATTTTGTTTCTTTTGATGGTGTTTTCTTCATTGACCCTCAGAGTCTGGAGCTTCTCCTTGGTTGTAGAGGGTTTAAGTTTTCTTCACTTGTAACCTTGCTCTTATTTTATATTTTACCTCTTGTCTTAACTCTACCCTGCTTCTTGTTTTTCATCAACTCCATAATGGTAATTTCTGCTTCATTTTGTTGTAGTGGAGATGAATGTCTGTCTTCAATGCTTGTATTAATAATCTTTATTCTACTTTTCCTAGTATTTTCTTCCTTAGGCCACTCTGGCTCATCTTGGAAATGATTTCCGATCAGAAAATTCTCCCAAGAATCTCCTATACTTTTCAAATGGAATTCAAGAATTATTTTTACCAACCCATGATGGTGCATAGTGTTTTCTATAAATTGAATTCTATTCTGTACATTTGTAGACATTCTTTTTAAAATATTCAGTAAAAAGAAAGGGAGATTTATTTCACCATCGTCCAAAAATTTCATCAACAACCGAATATGATACACAAATATGCAGCCAAATCTGACTTCACAAGTGATGAACTTATGCAATTAAAATCATTTTTCTCCATTTGTTCTTGAGTGTTGAGCTAGGAATGCCCTTTTTGTAACTAGAAGTATCCATAACTGGATTTTCTAGGATGAATCTCCATGCTTCACTATGATTTTTTTTTTTTGAACCATATTTCACCAACTCTTGGGAGCTTTGTAGCTTCAACTGTGAATGCCTCGGTCACTGAAAATTTAATGTCTTCTATTTCGACTTATGTTCCATAAAAAGACCTCGCAAAAGACTTAGTTATCTCTTTGTGGAAACCATCAAATTTTTCTATAAACTTAAGCCACTTAGCCTTCTGCAGCATCTCTTTGATATGAGGATAACCCTCCATGTATTTAGCTCCCATTAGTTCAGTCCTGACTATCAAAACCATGTCTTCTATCGTGAATATTTTAACCTTCAGAATTGTCCTTCTCTGTATGAAGTAAATTGGGTTGCAGATCTGGTGAAGGACATCGAGGGTTTGTAGGTAAATATGAATGAAATGGATACTTGATGGGGCTTTAAGAAATGTAGATGAATAGGTTACATCAATAGGACATGATCGTGTAATCATAAATGGGGGAGTCTGTTATGGACCATTATGAACATGATGTAGATGATGTGGTCGATATATGCCATGATGTGAGTCCAAATCAAATCAAACGATGACATATTGAGGCACCATGTGATCATCTACGTTATACATGCTAATGTTTTTGACCTTGTTATTTAAATAAATTTATGTAACTTACCTTTAGAACTAACCTTTTGTTGCTATTTTCTTGACGTTGATTCTTCACGTATCCTTTAGCATGATGATATTCAAATGGAGTTCTTAATTTCCTGTGATCAATATTGTTGCTTCATTAGGCTGTAAAAATGTGACAGAGCTGCAGAATGTGGTATTCGCTACAAAATGGAATTTCAACTGCAGAATGGAATGTCAGTTGCAGAATGGAATGACAACTGTAGAATGGAAGTAGTTTTGTACTACTTTTTATTACTTTAAGAAAATAAAGGGAACACAATTTTTTTTTTTTTTGGGAAAAAAATGGAATGGAAAATATAATATGTCAAAACTCTAATTTTCAGTAAAGAATGGAAATAATTGATTGGTTTTCACACTTATACAATTTTTTTTTGAATAATATATATATATATATATATATATATATATATGAAAAATAAAGAGACTAAGTTGGGGAAGAAGAAGGATTCTTCTTCACTAACTTCATATCAATATTATCTCGAAAAATTTTGATAAACTCTTCTTTTGAAATTGACTTATGATATACTTTTAATTGATGTCCATTCACAAGAAGAGGTACCTTTTCTTCATCAATTGTCCTTATCTTGACTGCTCCATTGTCAAAGAATTTTTCAATCACATAAGGCCCAAGCCAATGAGTCTGAAACTTTCTTTGAAAGTATTTGAAATTTGAATCGAAAAAAAGTACCCAATCCCTTGCTTGAAATTTTTTCTCATTGATATATTTATCATGCCATTTGGACCTTTGTTGCTGGACTATACTAGTTCTTTGAACTGCATCTTGCCTGATTTCATCAAGCTCATTAAGTTTCTCCAATATATGCTTCTGGGCTTCTGATAAGTCAAGCCCCAATTGGACTGCCATCTTGAAGGTTTGGATATGAAATTCTATAGGAAATAGGACTTGTTTTCTGTTAGTCATCAGTATTTTTCACTTGTTAGTGATGACTAGATCCATAGCTGAGTTTTCTAGAAGCTTATTTCCATATGTAAATTTGTCATCTAGAAAACCCTCATAAAACTTTTTTCGCCCTCCTACTTTTCAGTCCGCCCATATCAAAGTTAAAACTCATTATCACTATCCTATCTAGCTTTAGCCCTATTGGTCTGTCCATCAGCTCTAAAAGGAAAATCCAATCTCTGTTTCAAAAAGCCTCCCCTAAGTTAGGAAGTGGCGCTTTAAGACATTTTACCCTTGGCAACCATCAAAAGGCCAAAAAACCTCCATCTGATACAGACCAATCATGACAGACCTTCCACTCTGCAAATGAAATTGATCACAGCCCTAAGTCGCGCCACTTACACACCCCTAAGTCTCAGCACTGCATAGACCATAGTCTCAAGCTGATTATTAGGTGTTTTACAATGTTTTATGGATTTTACAAAGACAGGAAATATATCATCATCTCAGGAGAAAATTCTTGAATCCACATTTAGAAGAACAGTTGCTTCTCAATGTAAACACGAGCCTGAGATGCATCTGTAGGGCAAGGAGTTACTCATCAAGACCTTGCAGCTTCCATTCAACATGAAATCACAGTAGAAGAAAGACAACACTGTCAAGCAAACTAGTAAATTGTCATGGCCAAGAACCTCCTTCATCTACAAGCAGAGGGTTAAGGTGCCTCCTTAATCTACAAGCAGAGGGCGATGGCCAATATTGACTTCAAGGATAGAAAAACTTACTATAAGCACAAGTTTTTTTTTTACTAGACAATAAAACAGTGACTCTAGGTTTCTGAGTGAAAGTGATGATCAAAACAGGGCTAAGATCTGAAATATGCAATACAAAAGAAAGCAGAGTTTCCGGTCTTGTGTCCTAAGAAAGAGGATCATTTGAAGTTTCAGTCATCATCATGGCGCATCAAAAAGGACTCCTTTAATCAAAGCTATCATAACAAATATCTCTGCAGGGGTGTTAATATGAATAGCTCACATCAGTTTTGAGTAGGAAAATACTTTAGTAAAAAGACCTATGTGTGTTTTTTTGTTTCTGTTGAAATGAGAAATACAGTTCATGGTTTCTAGATGAACATAATAAGGCAGGCAAGTAGTACACAGTCCCAGAAATGTGACATCTTGCTGTCATTCAAAGCGCCAGTGAAAGTACAGGTGTTGCGATCTACACTCCACCACAAAGATAGGTGTTTTTCTCCAGATGCAGCAGGTTGGTGTTTTCATAGTTTCATTAGGAAGAAGATGGCTAATAAAAGCATTGGTATCTATGAAATATGCCAGCAGTTATTCCACATCTTTTATACTTGCCTCCTCAACACAAAGACAGAAAATGGTTATGATCTGAGTTTTAAAAACCCTGGGACAGCATGCCAAGCTAATCAGGCATGTCTTTCTTGAAAGCAGCTCCATTCATAAACAAGTGCCTTTTCAAAAATACTACTACAGCTGACACAGACAATCTAGGTTTATGTCATCAAGATACATCACCATTGAAACTATTGTTCATAATAGGCAAAGAGATGCTTTGACCTACTATCAGTGTGTTGGAAAGTTTGAAACAAACACAAGTTTCATTTTTCAAATGGACAGAGACATCATGGTAATATTTTCTGAGAAGAAAAAGTATAGTGGAAAGCAACGCCCCTCTTGATCAATAGACCAGGACAAGGTCCAAATAAATGCAGGAAACATTGAACACCTACAGTGGGAAAAAGGATGAAGAGACATCTGGAGACAGAACTGTCAAAGCAAGTTAAAAAAACAAGCCCTATCCTTTCTAATAATAGACTAGTTTTTCAGTATTCTTTTTTAACAGATTCGGAGTGGATTTTCTGTTTTAAATTATCACCAAAAGTGCTAAAAGTGACAAGGGATGGTGCACATGTTCATTTAGTCATTCTCCAAAGCTGGAGCTCCTGTGCCAAATTAACACCAAAGGGACAATGTTAGCAGAAAAACACCTTTTTCAAGTCATTGATGTTATAAAAGGATGGTTCATGTTAACATGGTTTAGAAACATAAAAACCTCCACTGCCTACATTATTCCGAAATCCAAGCTTCATGATGCACCAAAGGAATGAGGTCGAAGGGCAAAGTTTCATTTTCAAAACACCAAGCAAGAAATTAAGCTTCTCTCTGAAATCTCCAGGCGTTGAACCAAGTCTCGGGGAAATTTGCAGGAATTTAAACAAGTTTGGAACCATTTCATACCGCGCGGCACTCCTGTAGGAGTGCGCGGTGCTCTTTCGCAAAGTTTTTGAACTACGCCACAAGGGCGCGCAACGCTCCTGTAGCCACGCGTGGTGCCCCTGTAGCGGCGGGTCACGGGCACCCGACCACGACCCGACAGGCCACCCGGAAGTTGCTGCGCGGCGTTCTCATCCATGAAAGTGCCGTGCACTGGTTAAACACTTAAACACACCTCCAAATCAGTTCTGAAGGCGGCCCAAGCTATTCAAAGGGTTTTGCATCGTATTTTGAGGTATTTTACACAAACTGACCCTCATTTTCACGTTTGTTGGATAAATGCTTGGAGGCCAAAGAGATCAGTTTTGAAATAGTTGTTAAGAGTGTTAATGAGCTGCATATAAGGGTTAAAGTCTCGATGCAAAGGAGCGGTTTGACTTGTGACTTGCTATATTTCTGATACCACACTCCAAAAAAAATTTGAAACTTGTCACCATATCTGTAAACTGTGTTTGTTGCTGTGAAAACATCTATTGTTCAAGAATGTGCTGAAGTGTTGTCTACGCTGATAAACTGCTAACAAAGAAGGGGGTCTTGAAACTAAAACGATGTGGATTCACCTTTCATAAATCAAGAAGCAGGGTGTGTTTACTCCTCAAAACACCAAAGGGCAAAGTTACTCCTACTACCCACCGAAAAAGACAGTTGCCCTGTGTATACTTTGAAATGCCTTTCGTTCTCCAAGCTCACTGTCAAGTTAATTTCAGAGGATACACAGACATTTCCTAAAGAGACAAGTTTTACATACTAAAAGGGAGTTTTTTTTGTGTGAGAGGATAAAACCCTACAGCCTTATTTGAAACTTTGTTACCATACCTGTAAACTGTGTTTTTCTGTGAAAATATCCATTGTTCAAAGCTGTGCTGGAGTGGTGAGCATACTGATAAAAGTGCTTACAGGGAAAGAGATGTGTTGAACTAAGAGCTATGTATTTTCACCTTGACTAATCAAAGGACAAGATATCTTATATCTTCAAGGCATCAAAGGGCAGGTCACCCCTATAAACCACAGAAAGAGACAGTTTTTTTCACTGTGTATTCTACATTACTGTCTTTTGTTCTTCAAGTGGATATTCATATAGAGCAAAGGAGTTTTCTACAAAGACAAAGGTGTTACATTGATAAGGGGCATTGATTATTTGAAAATAGAAAACTCTTACAGGCTTTGTTTAACTTTTTGAAGCATTTTTCAAAACTCTGTCACCTTGTTACATAAACTGTGGCATTGACTATATGCTTACACTAAAGGTTGATTGCATGAGATATGAGTTTGTTGAGTGATTGGCATACTAGGTAAAGGCAAGTTTGTAATGATTGGAAAGTTCACCATTGGTCAAAGGTACAAAACAGGTTTTTGAGCTCCAAACATCACAGAGAAAGGCGATTTTTACACTCTAAACAGCATTTTCACCTAACAGTATGTCTCCATTTCACTGTATTGTCTCTTGTTAAGGGGTCTGCTGGCTAAGATACATATTAAAGGTGAAAATGCCACTTTTTAAGGGAGCAGGGGTTTTGTATTGTGAGGAAACTTTTTGAAATCATTCAAAGACATTGTTTCTCTATCTAAACAGTGAATTGACAGGGTTTGGTTCAAAGAAGGCAGTTTAAAGGCAGTAAGACTGTTTGGTGTTTCAAGAGCTTATTTAGCCCAAAATGCCGCCCAGGCAAGACAGAAAAAGTGGTTTACATAAGAGATATGAGCCAATCTCTACAGAGGAGGTCAATGCACATCCATCCATCCTCTTCAACTTTCATGAGGTAGGTTGTTTAGATTTCTGCCAGAAGGTACAGGAGGTCAAAAGTTTCTCGCCCTTGACACACCTATGCGCCCTGAGGTTCCAAAGCAAGCATTTCCAGGTAGCAGACCTTGATTTCAAGTTTTCCCCGAGGTCAGTGTCTAAAGCCACCAAAATTCCATATCATGGCGAGAAATGGTTCAAACAGACCCATCTAGACTTGGATGACTACAAGCCTTTCATCAAGCCCGAGCATAGAGATACTTGCACTACTATTTTTGCTTTCTCTTATCTTCTTGACAGCTATGCTCGTCTAATGAAGGTCATAATGAAGTATTTTACTTGTGAAGGGAGATTTACTCGAGTTTATGCCTAACATGTCCGACTATTGATGCATTTCACTAGAACTAGGAAGCTAAATCTCCCTTACTTTTTATACAAAAGCATTGAGAAGATGGCATCCACAGTCCAGAAGAAGACTCCATCTCTGCAAATAGCTTCCCTTTTCCATCATTCTCTGATCAAAATTATCATCCTACACCAGCTAGAGAAGAAAGGGGTTCCATGGGATGTTTTTATCAGCCACCCAGATTTCTCTACTGTTCCTCCTGTCCATATATCTCCCACCCAGCCTATTCATTGCCCTGTACCTTTGTCCAGCAGGCCTACTCCTAGAAGGCTCAAGATTACTACAGAACAGTCAGGACAGCATGAAGAAGAAGGACATGAACAGGTAGAAAAAGAAGACGACAAACATGAAGAAACTGATGAAGACCAGTAGCATGATTTTGATGAACAGGGGCAGCAGCTTGAGCCACAAAGTGAACATGAAGTTGAAACACACCAGCAGCTTGATGTTGATGAACAGGGGCAGCAGTTTGAACAACAAGAAGAAAAGAATGCTGAACAACAGCATCTTAGTGAAAATGAGCAGCAGGAGCAAGAAGAAAAGAGTGTTGAACAGTAGCACCTTAGTGAAAATGAACAGCAGGGACAAGAGGAAGAGCAGCAGCTTGATATTGAAGGTCATGAACAGCAGTTTGGGCAGGAATTTGAGCAGCAGCTTGAGCCACAAAATGAACAAGAAGTCCAAGCACACCAGCATCATGACATTGAAGAGCAGAAACAATCTGAAGAAGACACACAGCAGCCTCATGAAGAGCAGCAGTTTCAAGAAGATGTCAAGGGCAAAGCAATTGTGCCTCCCTCTCCTAAAAAGACAAAGCCCAGCACAGCAAGAAAGAAAGGGCCTAAGGCTGCCACTCCAAAAGTGACAAGAGTTGTCCCTAGCAAAAGAAAATCTCCCAAGAGACCTCTCACTAGTATGCCAAGAAGGAAAAGTGAAAGATTGGCCTTCAAAGGGAAAGGCAAGATTGGAGAAAGTCAAGAACATGGAGGTGCATTGGTTGTCATTCCAATCCAAAGTGATGAAAGAGATAATGAAGCCCGCATTCTTGAAAACCTTCTAATCCATCGCGAGGGTCAAATTGAAGCATTGGAGAATGACCTTCATCGGGAAAAGACCTTCAATCATTTCTTGGAGATCCAAAATAAACAAATGAGTGTTCATTTGGCTGTCCATGAGGCACGAGCTATCAAATACAAGAATGAGGTAGCTAAAGCACAAATAAGGATAGAGGAGCTCATCGATGAGTTTGATGAAGATGAAGAAGAAGACCAGCCTAGGCGGAAGAGGCCTAGAACCATAGGGCTTAAAAGAGCCCTAGAAAAGCTAAGGGAAGAAGAGCAGGCTCATCTTCAAGCTTTTCCCCTCACTGCACTACTTGAGCAAGAAATTGAAGAAAATAAGGAGGCATGGCTAGAAAGAGCCAATAAACACTTGGAGATGAAGCTTGAAAAGGAAAACAGAGACCTGGAGCTGCAAATGAAGATGACACAGCACTATCAAAAGTTGAATCAGTTTGCCTGGCGCAAGCTAAAGGCCACCCAAGAGAAACTGAAGGAAGAAAAGAGGAAGTGCCCGGCACGGAAAGAAAAGAAAGGCATATCAGCACTTGAAATTTTGGCTTCAGCTTCGTAACATGTTGCCAAGGACCCTTGAGGGTCATGCACCCCAATTTTGAGCCCATTTTCACAATTTTTGTTTTTTGGCATTTTTGGGTTTTTGGTCAAAAACTCATAAATTCGCCATTTCATTTTGAGGATTCGTCAAGGGAGGAGAATGGTACCATCAGATGCCATAATTTCATGAGCATGTCCTCAGCAATTTTCAGAGCATTCGGAGATCATTTTCCCCTTCAAAACAACGAAAAAGGCTCGCATTTTGCACACTCCGCCCGGTCTATCAGCAGACTGTAATTTTCTGGCTTTTTACACACAGGTGTAGACATGGAGGACTTATGGGTATCGGATTGAAGAAATTTTAGTTGCGCCGGAAAGTAGACACTCAGAGCTTTCCAACGAGCTATCATGCGCCTCGTTTCGACATCAGGAAGGCTGCCAAATGTTTCCGGAAAGTCAGGGGACCTTTTTCTGATATAAATTTGAAGTATTTTTGTAATTTTTGAACCTCAAAAATCTGCTTTTTCCAAATGTGCGTTTAGCTATTTTTGCACTTGGAAAATGATGCAAAGTCAATTAAATTCCCTTTTTTAACAATTTTTAGATATTTTATGAGATATTTTTGTGCCTTGGGCTTTGCAAAGCCTCAAGGACAAGTTTAGATATTTTGATTAGGCCAATGAGGATGGAAGTTGAACCATGAGGTTTTCCTCACTTGAGCCTATTTTTTCCACAAGCTCTCATTGTAAAAAAGGCTGAACTTGAGAAGAGAAGCAATATATTGGTCATATGAGCTTTGGATAAAATACTTGTGTTATGCTTTTGGATTGCCTCTTGAATGTTCTTGGATGGATGATGAAGGATTGTTGATGGATTCCATGACATGGTAGAATGGTATAGTGTCTCTTTCTTTGTTGTTGTCTTCTAGTTTTCATTCATGATACATGTTTCTTGCTTGCTATAGATCAGTAGAGATTAAATTTGAGATATTCCCATGGAGGCACCTCAAAATTCCTGAATCTTCATAGCTTTTATGTTTTCTTCTTCCTTAGTTGCATTAAAGAATTCTTAACTGCTCTTTAATAAATTGAGGATATTGTTGCTAGTTTCATTAATAGTTCTATGCATGTTGAGTAGGATGTATGGTGTGCCCCACTTACCTATGACTGTCCATAGTTCCATACATGAAGCTATCTCTTTGACTTATTAAGATTATCATTTTGTTTGAACCAAGGAGGCCTAGTCTCGATCTAGCCCTTTGCCTAAAACTATGCAAATATTGTTGTTCAAAGTGCCCAATGACTTGAAGTACTGTGTTTAGGCGTTCCGGCATAGTGTTTTGAGTTGTTAGTCCATCTTATGTGTTTTCCCCAAAGTCTGATAGCCATTTCCCAAATTTAGAGGGTCTTATACTTCTATGCATGGCTTGAATGTTTGTTTCTATGTGTTGATTAGTTTATAGTTACATTTTGCATGATTAAGGGTTTTATTTACCATGTTTATGTTATCTGTTGAACCAGTGATGCTTGAAACTCTTTGTTGTTCACAAACTTGATGTTCATTTACTCCATTTTTCCCAAAGATCCTTTCTACCTTGAAATCAAATCGGCCCTTCAACAACCTTGCATCGTCATCTAATAGCTTTCTTGGCCTTTTGACCCCATATCCCTGTTAATCTAACATCTTGTTACCTATTTCATATCTTTGATCAGTTTCATCCCTCACAACTTAAAAAACCAAAACCAAAAAGCATACTCCATAACTAGCCTAAAATCAGAACACGATAAGAAAACACATAGATATCCTTTAAACATATAGAGAGAGCCCTCTCTGAGTCCAGGAAGGCTAGGTCCTTGGGCTCCAAAGCTTGGTTTGATGTTACACTGTCATTTGGCTTGCCAATCAGCCAAATCACGGGACCCTAACATAATGGCGATCACGGTCGGACCTTCTGAGTTAGTGACAATCTAAGTACTCCTTAGTAACTCTCAAAGTCTCATTCAAACTTAGAAAACTTAAGTGTTATCCGAAGAGTAGAAAATAGCTCCTTCACCATCTTAGAAAAATGATGAGTCATTTATAGGAAACTCTTCCAAACCTCATAGGCACATAAAAACTCAGAAAACCCCAAAAACTCCCTTAGATTGGTTTTTGTCAGTACTGGTGGTGGACCATACACATATACCTCAAAACAACTAAAAATCCACCTGGCGACTCCACTAGCCTCCAATAGGCCTTACTACTTTACTAAAATCTAGGCTACTATCCATTTGAGCCACCTCATCGCCAACCTAACATAATGGCAATCACGGTGGGACATTGAGTATTAAACAAACTTAGATTCCCTAGATCTTTAGAGACCTTTAAGAATACTATCTGATTGACTTATCCCACTGCTCACTAACATAGTGACACTCACAGTAGGACCTTCCGAGTTAGTGACAATCTAAGTACACTTTAGTAACTCCTGAAGTCTCAATCAAGCTTAGTAAACTTAGATATTTTCTGAAGAGTAGAAAATAGCTCCTTCACCATCTTAGCAATATGATGAGTCAGTTATAGGAAACTCTTCCAAACCTCGTAGGCACATAAAACTCAAAAAACCCCAAAACACTCCCTTAGATTGGTTTTTGACAGTTACTAGTGGTGGACCATACAAATATACCTCAAAAAAACTGACAATCCACCTGGCGACTCCACTAGCCTCCAGTAGGCCTTACTATTTTACCAAACTCTAGATTACCATCCAATCGATCTATCCCATCGCTCACTAACATAGTGGGAGATGGTAGGACACTGAGTACACAATAGTCTAGCAAACTCTTATATACTCCTTAAGTCCTTTAAATACTCAAACAAGCAAGCAGTCTATAAGATAATTTAGAGTAAACTCTTTATGTTATCACCACCCTAGCAAAGTGTTGAAACAAGTTTAGAATACTTTAAACCATAGACTGCACATAAAACTCAGAAAATCGAAAACATTTCCGGATTAGTTACTGGTGGTGGACCATAGCTATCTTCACAAAAACAACCAAGTTCCACCTGGCGACTCCACTAGTTCATCTCTTTTATTTTGACCATCCTTCACCTGAGTAGAACTCTAGAGAGACTATCTCTCCAAAACATTCACCAATACCGTTCTCTCTAGAGCTCTAGATCCAAAATTTGGCTTCACGAAGAATCAACACCAGATCCCATCCAGACCCAAATCCCCCTATCATAGTAGATGACCGAGAAAAGATTCTGTGGCAAGCTTCCGAAACTGACCATCTAGCTACTGGTAGATCCATCCGTAAAACAAGATCAGTACCTGAACATCTCACTATCCTACCAGATTCACCTTTTGAATTAGAGTCGTCAAAAATTCTTTTCAAAAGCAGATCTCATAGTAAGATAAACTTTGACGATCTTGAAACCCTAGACCAATCATACAGTCATAGTAGAGAAGCCTCACCTTCCACCCCCCCCCCCGACTTTCAGCTTCTTCATTACTTTGGCTCCCACCATCCCAGATCTTCTCAAAACCAGATCACTAGTCCAAGTTCCTCCGCCACACCTATCCAAACCACCATTTTTCAAACCACCTCATCTCATCCCACTAGTCCTCATCTTGTACATCATCCATTAGCTCCCGTCATGGCAGCCTGGTACGCACCTTTGGTGTTGCCACCGCCTTTGGCTCCTCCCCCAAATAAATATCAAGAAAAAATCCCACACTTTACCGGAGAAGACACCACCACACCTCAATAGCATATAAGTAGGATGACTGATGCTTATGAATACCTGGAGGTACAAGACGAGACCGTCAGAATGAGAATATTTGCCCAAAGCCTGGGTGGTGAACCCAAAACATGGTTCAAAAGCTTGACTCCAAACAGCATCCACAACATCCCAGAACTACATCAAATCTTCAGAAATAGGTGGGAAGTCTGAAGGAACCCTATTCAAATCATGTCAGAATATAACAACCTAAAACGAGAAAATGGGGAAAGTGTCCAGGCTTACTGCACTAGGTTCAACAGTGTATATAACTCCCTCCCACCTCATTTCAAACCCCCACTTGGTTTAGCCTTGGAAAAATTCCCCGAGGGTTTCGATCCGGACATGACATATCATTTGAGAGACAAAGATCCCCCTACCTTATAAGAAATGCAACAAATAGCAATAAAACCAGATGCCAACTTAGCAGAAAAAAGGGCTAGGACTAGGTCAGAAAGAAAGGTCACATATAAAGACGAGGTCTCCACTTCATCACCTTCCCTAGATCCTAGAATAGATGATTTAGTCAAAACCATGGCCAAAATGTGGGAAAGGATAAATGAAAAGGCCCCTGTTAGGGACAACCAGCCAAACCCTCCAAATAGAAACGGAAACCAAAATTTTAGGAGGGAGCCGCCTCAAAACAGACCAAGGGAAAATGACCAACAAATTAGGCCACCATTCAATGAAAACTACGTAGAAGAAGATGATAGGGATATAGAACCTCTTGATGAACATCATTTAAACCTAATAGGATCTGATAATGAGAGTGAGGTGTACCTCACAAAAGAAGAACAAGAGTTATTTTCCCCTAATCAGGATGAGGCCAACTATGAAGATCTCGATGACCCTGCCATAGATGTTCAAAATGCCATAATAGAAGCTCACCGACAGTATGACCTTAGAAGCAAAAGAAACCAAGATAATTCCAAGAAAGGTAACTCAGATACTGCTAAAACCCCTGATACCATCCTTAGGAAAGCAGTTAACAGCAACAAAATCACGGTCGAGAAGAGTGACCAAAACAAAGCGAAAGTTACCCAAACTAGTCCTGACTCAGTTGCTCCGAGTACTTCCACAAAAGTTACCGAAGCAACTATGGCAAACAAAATCCCGAAACAAAGCCAACAAACTCAGAACATAGAGAAGGTCGTGGCTAAAAAAGCTGAAACAAACATATCTAAGCTTCAGCTGCCTTTTAGCTTTGAAGGTGAAATCGCCAAGATCAAGATCACCATGCCTCTTACCGAACTCATCGCCCAAAGCTCTTATAAAACCCAAGTGTTAAAATTCCTAAATCTAGGAAATGATGCGAACACTGTTAATCTGGCTGATGACACTCCTGAAATGTTGTTTGGTCCAAATATAGAGAGAAAATTCCAAGACGGAACTACTCTTCCATTTTACATTAGCCTAAACATCCACGACCAAATCCTCCACAATGCCATGCTAGACTCCGGCGCCTCGCATAATCTTATGCCGAAGGTAGTAATGGAAAGACTAGGCCTGGAAATCACAAGACCATACAAAGTCTTATATTCATTTGATTCCAGTAGAGTCAAATGCCTGGGTTTGATCAAAGACCTTTGTTTTAGTCTGGCCCAAATACCTGCAAAACATCTAATCATGGATATAGTAGTGGCAGACATCCCTCCCAAGTACGGGATGCTTCTATCCAGATCTTGGGGAGCCAAACTCCAAGGGAATATTCAACTGGACATGTCATATGCCACCATTCCTGTGTTCGAACAAACAATAATACTCTACCGAGAGTCACACATGAAATACATGATTAGCAGTCAAGAGAGGCCAGACAACATTCCAATGTATTCCTTGCGTTCCGACCTGAACTCTTTCATTATGCATATTGATGAAAACATGGAGGAAGAGTCAGAAGAAACTGAAATAAACTTAGATCCACCACATCCGCTGTCCCTGGTGCTTTATGATGAATTAGACACTCAAAACTACCATGATCATGAAAATCTGTGTCATGAAGAAAGTAAGTATGTCCCTTCTAAGGTGGGATTAGAGCAAGAAGCACAAACCCTCATGTACTATCAAGCGAATTACTCTGACCCTAGTCAAACACCAGCAGTAACCTGCGGAAATTTTTTCAAGGTAAAAGCTTTAGAAGACTTACACATCATAAACCTATTCGAAACCCGGGAGCAAGGGAGTTTAATGTTTCTACCATATCTCAAATATTTACCATCATATTGATCATCCACTGCAAATGAAACTTTTACTATAGCCTCAACAGCTCAAAATGTAGAAAAAATGCCTGATAAAATTCTTATGAGCAAGAATGATAGATGCAGTCCCAACATACCTGAGCTACTGAAATTGGCTCATATTCTGTCTTTTCATGAAGAAATAAGAAATGCTAAAATCAGAAATCTCATGCAGAATACCAATTTCTACAGGAAAAACAAGGGAAAATGCTGTGATACTTTTTCTTCTGCAAAGAATAACCTTGACAAGATAAAACATAACAATCCGAACCAGACTATAATAATCAAGGATAAAACAGCTGGTCATAGAGTCTGTTTTGATTTCAGAAATACTACTGCATATCCCTATAATAGAAATTCTGTTTTTTCTACCCAAGACCATGATATACAATTTAAAAGTGCTTTTAATCATGTGTTTTCACAAGATGATGTTTCAGGTCATGTTCAAAAGATTCCCTTGCAAAGTAAACAGCTTAAAGATTTTTTCCAGTTTGCGGGAGGTAGATCTAATTTCAAAATCAAAATTGCAAAACCACCCAATATCAGAAATCTGTTCATGAAGGCCATGTTCCCAGTTTTAAATTTCTGCATTTTTGCATACCTTGATGATGTCATTATCTATTTCAAGAATGACCAAGAGTACATGCATTACTTGAGGAAGATGTACGGTAAGGAAAGGAGTGGAAATCAGATATTCAAAGAGGTACAGCGGGAAGATACCGGTCTGTTCAAATATTCTTGCATGAATCCCTATGTCATGTTAGAGAGAGAAAACTTTCCAAATTTCTCTTTTCAGGAGTTGAGTGGGCCAAGGGTGAGAGGAGATCCTTGCGAGGATAAGATGCTTAAATTTCATCATTTCCAAGATTTCTGAGTTTGAAACACTTTCATTCATTGTACATACCATTGTTTGAAATATAGAAAAATAGAAAAGTCAAAAACAGTAAAAGATAGAAAAGAGGGCGAGTGAAGATAGAACAAGGCCCCATGTTCCAAAAAATAGTCCTTCAGAAAGCGCGCAAGTCTAAGTGCCGCTACTAGTACTTCAATGTCGTGTTCAGCTATCTAGCCTAATCATAGCTGAGCATGTTTAAACTTATTTGCTGATAAGTTGGTGAGTGAAAAAGATAGTCAACATTGTGTAAGATTGACTTATCACAGAGTTTAGATTAGGGAGAGATTATGGTTCCACATGCCTAAAACGGAACCAAAGAGAGAAGTGAGGGATGAAAAATACATTGTACATCTTAGCCCCGCTTGTCTAGTTTTCCTTTTGTTGAAAAATAATATTTTTGTGCAGCTTGTCTTTTATGCCGCAAATACATGACAAATCAGACTGTCTAATCCTGATTTGATCATTTTAAATTTCATGTTTTAGATTAGAGAACAAAATCCTGTCAAACTGCTTAATCTTGACCGTTGATCTAGTATAGGTAGAGTAATGAAGGAGTTCATCAATTTAATCTGAACTCCCGGCAGATATAAGAGTAGAAATAGATAGGTTCATTTTGCAAAAAGAAAAATATACATTGTCAAAAGGCTGCTAGTTCAAATGCGCCAAAGAGAAGAAAAAATGTTAGGGAAGATAGTGGGGTAGGTAGAAATATCATTGATGTTAACCATGCTGTCACTTTTCAGAAATAGCATCAAAGAAAGGTGAAATTTTGCGCCAATGGGTAAGGCACTGGTCTTCATAAGCCAAATATCTGAATTCTGGACACCTCCTGATGAGGAGCTGCCCTCCCCAAATGGAGCCACTGTTAGTCATCAGTATTTTTCACTTGTTAGTGATGACTAGATCCATAGCTGAGTTTTCTAGAAGCTGATTTCCATATGTCAATTTGTCATCTAGAAAACCCTCATAAAACTTTTTTCGCCCTCCTACTTTTCATTCCGCCCATGTCAAAGTTAAAACTCATTATCACTATCCTATCTAGCTTTAGCCCTACTGGTCTGTCCATCAGCTCTAAAAGGACAATCCAATCTCTGTTTCAAAAAGCCTCCCCTAAGTTAGGAAGTGGCGCTTTAAGACATTTTACCCTTGGCAACCATCAAAAGGCCAAAAAACCTCCATCTGATATAGAACAATCATGACAGACCTTCCACTCTGAAAATGAAATTGATCACAGCCCTAAGTCGCGCCACTTACACACCCCTAAGTCTCAGCACTGCATAGACCACAGTCTCAAGCTGATTGTTAGGTGTTTTACAATGTTTTATGGATTTTACAAAGACAGGAAATATATCATCATCTCAAGAGAAAATTCTTGAATCCACATTTAGAAGAACAACTGCTTCTCAATGTAAACACGAGCCTGAGATGCATCTGCAGGGCAAGGAGTTACTCATCAAGACCTTGCAGCTTCCATTGAGCATGAAATCATAGTAGAAGAAAGACAACACTGTCAAGCAAACTAGTAAATTGTCATGGCCAAGAACCTCCTTCATCTACAAGCAGAGGGTTAAGGCGCCTCCTTCATCTACAAGCAGAGGGAAATGGCCAATATTGACTTCAAGGATAGAAAAACTTACTATAAGCACAGGTTTTTTTTTTACTAGACAATAAAACAGTGACTCTAGGTTTCTGAGTGAAAGTGATGATCAAAACAGGGCTAAGATCTGAAATATGCAAGACAAAAGAAAGCAGAGTTTCTGGTCTTGTGTCCTAAGAAAGAGGATCATTTGAAGTTTCATTCATCATCATGGCGCATCAAAAAGGACTCCTTTAATCAAAGCTATCATAACAAATATCTCTGCAGGGGTGTTAATATGAATAGCTCACATCAGTCTTGAGCAGGAAAATACTTCAGTAAATAGGCCTCTGTGTGTTTTTTTGTTTCTGTTGAAATGAGAAATACAGTTCATGGTTTCTGGATGAACATAAAAAGGCAGGCAAGTAGTACACAGTCCGAGACATGTGACATCTTGCTGTCATTCAAAGCGCCAGTGCAAGTACAGGTGTTGCAATCTACACTCCACCACAAAGACAGGTGTTTTTCTCCAGATGCAGCAGGTTGGTGTTTTCAGAGTTTCATTAGGAAGAAGATGGCTAATAAAAGCCTTGGTATCTATGAAATATGCCAGCAGTTATTCCACATCTTTTATACTTGCCTCCTCAACACAAAGACAGAAAATGGTTATGATCTGAGTTTTAAAAACCCTGGGACAGCATGCCAAGCTAATCAGGCATGTCTTTCTTGAAAGCAGCTCCATTCATAAACAGGTGCCTTTTCAAAAATACTACTACAGCTGACACAGAAAATCTAGGTTTATGTCATCAAGATACATCACCATTGAAACTATTGTTCATAATAGGCAAAGAGATGCTTTGACCTACTGTCAGTGTGTTGGAAAGTTTGAAACAAACACAGGTTTCATTTTTCAAATGGACAGAGACATCATGGTAATATTTTCTGAGAAGAAAAAGTATAGTGGAAAGCAGCGCCCCTCTTGATCAATAGACCAGGACAAGGTCCAAATAAATGCAGGAAACTTTGAACAGCTACAGTGGGAAAAAGGATGAAGAGACATCTGGAGACAGAACTGTCAAAGCAAGTTAAAAAAACAAGCCCTATCCTTTCTAATAACAGACCAGTTTTTCAGTATTCTTTTTTAACAGATTCGGAGAGGATTTTCTGTTTTAAATGATCACCAACAGTGTTAAAAGTGACAAGGGATGGTGCACATGTTCATTTAGTCATTCTCCAAAGCTGGAGCTCCTGTGCCAAATTAACACCAAAGGGACAATGTTAGCATAAAAACACCTTTTTCAAGTCATTGATGTTATAAAAGGATGGTTCATGTTAACATGGTTTAGAAACATAAAAACCTCCGCTGCCTACATTATTCCAAAATCCAAGCTTCATGATGCACCAAAGGAATGAGGTCGAAGGGCAAAGTTTCATTTTCAAAACACCAAGCAAGAAATTAAGCTTCTCTCTGCAATCTCCAGGCGTTGAACCAAGTCTCGGGGCAATTTGCAGGAATTTAAACAAGTTTGGAACCATTTCAGACCGCGCGGCACTCCTATAGGAGTGCGCGGCGCTCTTTTGCAAAGTTTTTGAACTACGCCACAAGGGCGCGCGATGCTCCTGTAGCAACGCGCGGCGCCCCTATAGTGGCAGGTCACATGCACCTGACCACGACACGACAGGCCACCCGGAAGTTGCTGCGTGGCGTTCTCATCCATGAAAGTGCCGCGCACTGGTTAAACACTTAAACACACCTCCAAATCAGTTCTGAAGGCGGCCCAAGCTATTCAAAGGGTTTTGCATCGTATTTTGAGGTATTTTGCACAAACTGACCCTCGTTTTCACGTTTGTTGGATAAATGATTGGAGGCCAAAGAGATCAGTTTTGAAATAGTTGTTAAGAGTGTTAATGAGCTGCATATAAGGGTTAAAGTCTCGATGCAAAGGAGTGGTTTGACTTGTGACTTGCTAT
Source organism: Pinus albicaulis (assembly GCA_034641835.2). Lineage (NCBI taxonomy): Eukaryota > Viridiplantae > Streptophyta > Pinopsida > Pinales > Pinaceae > Pinus > Pinus albicaulis. Next base: position 81,270 of record JAXQQM020074615.1, read on the forward strand.
ATTTATGATACCACAGTCCAAAAACAATTTGAAACTTGTCACCATATCTGTAAACTGTGTTTGTTGCTGTGAAAACATCTATTGTTCAAGAATGTGCTGAAGTGTTGTCTACGCTGATAAACTGCTAACAAAGAAGGGGGTCTTGAAACTAAAACGCTGTGGGTTCACCTTTCATAAATCAAGAAGCAGGGTGTGTTTATTCCTCAAAACACCAAAGGGCAAAGTTACTCCTACTACCCACAGAGAAAGACAGTTGCCCTGTGTATACTTTGAAATGCCTTTCGTTCTCCAAGCTCACTGTCAAGTTAATTTCAGAGGATACACAGACATTTCCTAAAGAGACAATTTTTACATACTAAAAGGGAGTTTTGTTTGTGTGAGAGGATAAAACCCTACAGCCTTATTTGAAACTTTGTTACCATACCTGTAAACTGTGTTTTTCTGTGAAAATATCCATCGTTCAAAGCTGTGCTGGAGTGGTGAGCATACTAATAAAAGTGCTTACAGGGAAAGAGATGTGTTGAACTAAGAGCTATGTATTTTCACCTTGACTAATCAAAGGACAAGATATCTTATATCTTCAAGGCATCAAAGGGCAGGTCACCCCTATAAACCACATAAAGAGACAGTTTTTTTCACTGTGTATTCTACATTACTGTCTATTGTTCTTCAAGTGGATATTCATATAGAGCAAAGGAGTTTTCTACAAAGACAAAGGTGTTACATTGATAAGGGGCGTTGATTATTTGAAAAGAGAAAACTCTTACAGGCTTTGTTGAACTTTTTGAAGCATTTTTCAAAACTCTGTCACCTTGTTACATAAACTGTGGCATTGACTGTATGCTTACACTAAAGGTTGATTGCATGAGATATGAGTTTGTTGAGTGATTGGCATACTAGGTAAAGGCAAGTTTGTAATGATTGGAAAGTTCACCATTGGTCAAAGGTACAAAACAGGTTTTTGAGCTCCAAACATCACAGAGAAAGGCGATTTTGACACTCTAAACAGCGTTTTCACCTAACAATCTGTCTCCATTTCACTGTATTGTCTCTTGTTAAGGGGTATGCTGGCTGAGATACATATTAAAGGTGAAAAGGCCACTTTTTAAGGGAGCAGGGGTTTTGAATTGTGAGGAAACTTTTTGAAATCATTCAAAGACATTGTTTCTCTATCTAAACAGTAAATTGACAGGGTTTGGTTCAAAGAAGGCAGTTTAAAGGCAGTAAGACTGTTTGGTGTTTCAAGAGCTTATTTAGCCCAAAATTCCGCCCAGGCAAGACAGCAGAAGTGGTTTACATAAGAGATATGAGCCAATCTCTACAGAGGAGGTCAATGCGCATCCATCCATCCTCTTCAACTTTCATGAGGTAGGTTGTTTAGATTTCTGCCAGAAGGTACATGAGGTCAAAAGTTTCTCTCCCTTGACACACCTATGCACCCTGAGGTTCCAAAGCAAGCATTTCCAGGTAGCAGACCTTGATTTCAAGTTTTCCCCGAGGTCAGTGTCTAAAGCCACCAAAATTCCATATCATGGCGAGAAATGGTTCAAACAGACCCATCTAGACTTGGATGACTACAAGCCTTTCATCAAGCCCGAGCATAGAGATACTTGCACTACTATTTTTCCTTTCTATTATCTTCTTGACAGCTATGCTCCTCTAATGAAGGTCATAATGAAGTATTTTACTTGTGAAGGGAGATTTACTCGAGTTTATGCCTACCATGTCCGACTATTGATGCATTTCACTATAACTAGGCAGCTAAATCTCCCTTACTTTTTATACAAAAGCATTGAGAAGATGGCATCCACAGTCCAGAAGAAGACTCCAGCTCTGCAAATAGCTTCCCTTTTCCATCATTCTCTGATCAAAATTATCATCCTACACCAGCTAGAGAAGAAAGAGGTTCCTTGGGATGTTTTTATCAGCCACCCAGATTTCTCTACTGTTCCTCCTGTCCATATATCTCCCACCCAGCCTATTCATCGCCCTATACCTTTGTCCAGCAGGCCTACTCCTAGAAGGCTCAAGATTACTACAGAACAGTCAGGACAACATGAAGAAGAAGGACATGAACAGGTAGAAAAAGAAGAGGACAAACATGAAGAAACTGATGAAGACCAGTAGCATGATTTTGATGAACAGGGGCAGCAACTTGAGCCACAAAGTGAACATGAAGTTGAAACACACCAGCAGCTTGATGTTGATGAACAGGGGTAGCAGTTTGAACAACAAGAAGGAAAGAATGCTGAACAACAGCATCTTAGTGAAAATGAGCAGCAGGAGAAAGAAGAAAAGAGTGTTGAACAACAGCATCTTAGTGAAAATGAACAGCAGGGACAAGAGGAAGAGCAGCAACTTGATATTGAAGGTCATGAACAGCAGTTTGGGCAGGAATTTGAGCAGCAGCTTGAGCCACAAAATGAACAAGAAGTCCAAGCACACCAGCATCATGACATTGAAGAGCAGAAACAATCTGAAGAAGATACACAGCAGCCTCATGAAGAGCAGCAGTTTCAAGAAGATGTCAAGGGCAAAGAAATTGTGCCTCCCTCTCCTAAAAAGACAAAGCCCAGCACAGCAAGAAAGAAAGGGCCTAAGGCTGCCATTCCAAAAGTGACAAGATTTGTCCCTAGCAAAAGAAAATCGCCCAAGAGACCTATCACTAGTATGCCAAGAAGGAAAAGTGCAAGATTGGCCTTCAAAGGGACATGCAAGATTGGAGAAAGTCAAGAACATGGAGGTGCATTGGCTGTCATTCCAATCCAAAGTGATGACAGCGATAATGAAGCCCGCATTCTTGAAAACCTTCTAATCCATCGCGAGGGTCAAATTGAAGCATTGGAGAATGACCTTCATCGGGCAAAGACCTTCAATCATTTCTTGGAGATCCAAAATAAAAAAATGAGTGTTCATTTGGCTGTCCATGAGGCACGAGCTATCAAATACAAGAATGAGGCAGCTAAAGCACAAATAAGCATAGAGGAGCTCATCGGTGAGTTTGATGAAGATGAAGAAAAATACCAGCCTAGGTGGAAGAGGCCTAGAACCATAGGGCTTAAAAGAGACCTAGAAAAGAAAAGTGAAGAAGAGCAGGCTCATCTTCAAGCTTTTCCCCTCACTGCACTACTTGAGCAAGAAATTGAAGAAAATAAGGAGGCATGGATAGAAAGAGCCAATAAACACTTGGAGATGAAGCTTTAAAAGACAAACAGAGACCTGGAGCTGCAAAGGAAGATGACACAACACTATCAAAAGTTGAATCAGTTTGTCTGGCGCAAGCTAAAGGCCACCCAAGAGAAATTGAAGGAAGAAAAGAGGAAGCGCCCGACATGGAAAGAGAAGAAAGGCATATCAGCACTTGACACTTTTGCTTCAGCTTCGGAACATGTTGCCAAGGACCCTTGAGGGTCATGTACCCCAATTTTGAGCCCATTTTGACAATTTTTGGTTTTTGGCATTTTTGGGTTTTTGGTCAAAAACTCATAAATTTTCCATTTCATTTTGAGGATTCTTCAAGGGAGGAGAATGGTACCATCAGATGCCATAATTTCATGAGCATGTCCTCAGCGATTTTCAGAGCATTCGGAGATCATTTTCCCCTTCAAAACAACGAAAAAGGCTCGCATTTTGCACACTCTACCCGGTCTATCAGCAGACTATAATTTTCTGGATTTTTACACATAGGTGCAGACTTGGAGGACTTCTGGGTATCAGATTGAAGAAATTTCAGTTGCGCCGGAAATTAGACACTCAGAGCTTTCCAACGAGCTATCATGAGCCTCGTTTCGACATCAGGAAGGCTGCCAAATGTTTCTGGCAAGTCAGGGGACCTTTTTCTGATATAAAGTTGAAGTATTTTTGTAATTTTTGAACCTCAAAAATCTGCTTTTTCCAAATGTGCGTTTAGCTATTTTTGCACTTGGAAAATGATGCAAAGTCAATTAAATTCCCTTTTTTAGCAATTTTTAGATATTTTTGTGCCTTGGGCTTTGCAAAGCCTCAAGGACAAGTTTAGATATTTTGATTAGGCCAACGAGGATGGAAGTTGAACCATGAGGTTTTCCTCACTTGAGCCTATTTATTCCACAAGCTCTCATTGTAAAAAAGGCTGAACTTGAGAAGAGAAGCAATATATTGGTCATATGAGCTTTAGATAAAATACTTGTGTTATGCTTTTGGATTGCCTCTTGAATGTTCTTGGATGGACGATGAAGGATTGTTGATGGATTCCATGACATGGTAGAATGGTATAGTGTCTCTTGCTTTGTTGTTGTCTTCTAGTTTTCATTCATGATACATGTTTCTTGCTTGCTATAGATCAGTAGAGATTAAATTTGAGATATGCCCATGGAGGCACCTCAAAATTCCTGAATCTTCATAGCTTTTATGTTTTCTTTTTCCTCAGTTGCATTAAAGAATTCTTAACTTCTCTTTAATAAATTGAGGATATTGTTGCTAGTTTCATTAATAGTTCTATGCATGTTGAGTAGGATGTATGGTGTGCCCCGCTTACCTATGACTGTCCATAGTTCCATACATGAAGCTATCTCTTTGACTGATTAAGATTATCATTTTGTTTGAACCAAGGAGGCCTAGTCCTGATCTAGCCCTTTGCCTAAAACTATGCAAATATTGTTGTTCAAAGTGCCCAATGACTTGAAGTACTGTGTTTAGGCGTTCCGGCATAGTGTTTTGAGTTGTTAATCCATCTTATGTATTTTCCCCAAAGTCTAATAGCCATTTCCCAAAGTTAGAGGGTCTTATACTTCTATGCATGGCTTGAATGTTTGTTTCTATGTGTTGATTAGTTTATAGTTACATTTTGCATGATTAAGGGTTTTATTTACCATGTTTATGTTATCTATTGAACCAGTGATGCTTGAAACTCTTTGTTGTTCACAAACTTGATGTCCATTTACTCCATTTTGCCCAAAGATCCTTTCTACCTTGAAATCAAATCAGCCCTTCAACAGCCTTGCATCATCATCTAATATATTTCTTGGCCTTTTGACCCCATAGCCTAGTTAATATAACATCTTGTTACCTATTTCATATCTTTGATCAGTTTCATCCCTCACAACTTAAAAAACCAAAACCAAAAAACATACTCCATAACTAGCCTAAAATCAGAACACGATAAGAAAACACATAGATATCCTTTACACATATAGAGAGAGCCCTCTCTGAGTCCAGGAAGGCTAGGTCCTCGGGCTCCAAAGCTTGGTTTGATGTTACACTGTCATTTGGCTTGCCAATCAGCGAAATCACGGGACACTAACATTTTCCATAAACAAGTTCATAAGGAGTATGTCCTATTGTATTCCTCCATGTGGTCCAATAGGCCCATAAGGCCTCAGGAAGCCTTTCTGTCGAATCCCTCCTGTGTAGATGTACAATCTTAGCGAGAATTCTTTCGATCACTTTATTGGTAGACTCCACTTGACCATTTTCTTGTGGATGATAAGGAGTGGATTTTATATGCTAGATCTTGTAGTTCTCCACGAGCTTCTCCACCATCTTGGATGTAAGATGGGTTCCATGATCTGTCACAATTTCTCTTGGGACACCAAAACAAGTGAAAATATCCTCAAAAGGAAATTTAACTACAACATTTTCATTAGCTAAAGAAAGTGCTTTAGCCTATACTCATTTAGTGACATAATCAGTACATACTAGAATATATTTCTTTTGATTAGATGGTGTATTGATTGGTCCAACAAAATCCAGGGCCCATTTTTCAAATGGTTCGATAAGTACCTAATGTTGTAATGGAATTTCATATGTAGGAACAATTTTCCCCATTCTTTGACAGTTGTCACACCTTTTGATATACTCCCTGGTATCTTTAAAGATTCATGGCCAAAAATATCCTAAATGAAGGAGTTTATAGGCAATCCTTCTATCATCAAAGTGTCCACCACAGGGTTCATCATGACATGCCTCGAGAATCTTAGGCATTTCATGTTCTCGAACACACCTTCTGATGATTTGATTTGGACCTGTTTTATACAATTCATCATTAATCCATAAGTAAAGTGCACTTGTTTGAATAATTCTTCTTTTATTTCTAGGAAACAAGTGTACAGGTAACTTTCCTACGACTAACTAATTAGAAATATCTGAAAACCAAGGATTTTTAGTAGTTATTGACAAAATATATTCATCAAGAAAATCATCCTCTGCTAGAGTATCATTTTTGACATTTTGAATTCTAGACAAGAAATCAACAATTGTGTTTTGTTTTCCAGGTCGGCCTAGAATGGTGATATTGAATTCTTGCAGGAGTAATAACCATATTGTGACTCTGTCAGTAGTAATATATTTATTCATTAAATATCTAATTATATAATGATATGTATGAATAAAGGTTTCATAGCCAGTGAAATAATGTCTAAATTTATTGATAGCGTGAATAATAGCTAAGAATTCTTTTTCAGTTATAGTGTAATTTAACTCAGGAGGAGTCCAATTTTTGCTTATGTAATAGATGGCATAGGTGATAAAATATTTTTGTCCTAATACAACTCCCAGAGTTGTATCTGAAGCATCTGTTGAAATGTGAAAAGGTAGTTTCAAATTTGGACCTCTTAATATGGGTTCTTCATAAATTTTTGTTTTTAAAGTTTCAAATTCCAATTGGCAATCAGGATTTCAACTAAATTCACAATCTTTGGTAAGAAATTTGAAGAGTGGGGATGCTATTTTAGAGAATTTTTCTATAAATCTTCTATAATACCTTGGGAATCCTAGAAAACTTCTAACATATTTTTGACAACTTATAATTGATAATTTGGAGATACTTCAACTTTAGATGAATCAAATTTAATTCCATCTCCCGAAATGTGATGTCCTAAAACATTTCCTTTAGGAAACATCATAAAACATTTTTCATAAATTAACTAAAGATTTTCTTCTTTACATATTTTAAGAACCTTTTCCAAATTTTCTAAAGCTTCTTCAAATGAATTCCCATAAACTATAAAATCATCCATATATACCTCCACACAATCATGTATTAGATCAGAAAAAATTCCTAGTACTACCCTTTGGAATGTTGTAGGTGCATTGAAAAAACCAAAATGAAGTACTCGATAAGCATAGGTTCCCCATGGATAGGTGAATGTGGTTTTCTCTTGGTCTTTAAGTGCTACTTGAATCTGATTATAACCACTAAAACCATCCAAGAATGAGAAATACTTCTTTCCTGCTAATGTATCCAATACTTGATATATGAAAGGTAAAGGAAAATGATAGTTTAGGGTAGCTTTATTCAACTCTTGATAGTCAATTCATACCCTCCACTTACCATTATTTTTAGGCACAATCACTAAGGTATAAACCCACTAACTATCAGATATTAGGTAAATGAAGTTTACATTCAACAATTTTTGAAATTCTTCTTTCACAATTTCTCTAAGATTTGGATTCATCCTTCTTTGAGGTTGTCTAATAGGTTTCCAATTTCCCTCAATGTACATGTGATGTATACAAGTCTTAGAACTAATTCCTTTCATGTTAGTGTATTCCCATGCATATGTAGAAGAATGTTGTTGTAATGTTTTGATTAACTTTTCCTGTTGTAATCTTTCCAAGTTTTTGTTTATTTTCAAAGATTTTCCTGGAAATATTTCAACTGTAGAGTTATCAAATTCTTCCATAAAATATAGAGACATCTGCCTAGATGACAAATATTCAATATTGCATTGTTCTTGAAAATGATCATGTTCATATTCTGAAGATGATTCAAAGTTTTATATTGAATTTAAGATTTGACTATCTTCACTAAGACTTGAAATAGTAAAGAGAGGTTGTATATCATTGTCATCATCAATCCATTCTTCATCTTCTAATTCTGTTTTTTTTTTTTTGCTGGAGGATATAGAGTGAATTTCTTTGTTGAATTACCATCAAATATATACATGTCACCAGATCTAAAACTAATGAAAGCATTAGCTGTAGCCAACGAAGGTCTTCCTAATATTAGTGGATTTCCTCCTATATTTTTATTGGGGGTTAAAATCATAAAATCGACTGGATAATCCCAAGATTATAAGGATACTGAAATGTCTTCTAATACACTGTCTGGCTTGGTTACTGATATGTCTGCTAATTGTAGTAATGTAGGTGTATACTGAAGATTTGGAAGCTCGAGTTGTTCCATGGTTTGTTTGCTCATGATGTTTATAGCTGCTCCTAAATAAATCAATGTATTTGGAGTTTCAATACCATTGATATGTATTTTTACAACTGGACTTCTTGGATCTAAATATTTTTGTATGGAAATTTTTCCCATCATAATGTCTACAATTTTTCCTACTAGTTGAATTCTTTTTTTTTTTCTTCCTCATTTCTTCATGTTCAACTCTCTTATTGTTTTGGATAGAATTGGAATATCTTTAATTGCCTATAGCAAAGGAATTTTGATACAAACATTTTTCAATTCATCTAGAAAATCATAATTGGGCAACATTATATGTTTTTTTACCCCTCTATCAACTTGTAATCTTTTAGGAAAAGGAGTGTTAGAAATAGATATTGATGGTTTCTCTATGATAGGAGTTGAGTTTGTTGGTTTTTTTTGTTTTTAATTTTCAGAATTTTGGTTTTGAAGAGATGTTCCCTCTTCAAAACTAGTATTTGGATGTAGAGAAACTTCTTCAAAATTATCTTGTTCTTCAATAACAATAGAAGGATTTTTCCTCTCTAATATTCTACCAGATCTAAGTTGAACATCATTAAGATCTAGTGGATTAATCATGTAAGTTGGAAATTGTTGTCCTTATATAATGTAAGCATTTTAAGGATTTTTATTATTAGGGTTTGGCAATGGCTGGGTAGGTAGTTGATTTGGTTTTTGTGGAAATGGTAATGAAAGTTTTGGATTTTGGTTTTGGAGTTGGGGTTGTTGATTCTGTTGAGGAATTTGTTGGGGAGGTTGAGGTTGAGGTTGAGGTTGGGACCAAGATTGTTGCCAAGAAATTCAATTTTTTGGTGGGGGCTGAGTATACATTTGGTTTTTAAAACCTTGAGTTTGTGACCCCTGCCATGGTCTTCTATAGACAAATCAAAGAGGTTCTACTAAATTTTAAGTTACTTCTTCTTGAAAAACAACCTTAAGACTTGGAATTGAAGGGAAACTTTTAGTTTCATGATTTTCTAAGCAAATCACACAGGGCTCTATGAATTTTACATCAAGAGGACATTCTCTTAAAGCATGCTTCTTTCTGGATTTAGGACAGAAAATATCTAAGGCGTTAGTTTCGGGTTTCTGCTTGTTTTGCAATTTAAGGGTGTCAATTTGTTCACTAAGACTCCCTAAAATATCCATTTTGAATTCATCAAGCATATTTCCAATTTCTGCCCTATGTACTGTTCCAGTTGCAGATTTATTCACTCTAGAAAGAGAAGGATCTCTTGGATTTTTTCCAGTTTTTTATTTTCCCCTTGAGAGATGAATACATAATTCAACAATGTCAAGTAATGTGAGTTGAGAGAAATCTCCCTTGCCCATCATGTTGAGAATTTCTATCCACTCATCTCTAATGGATTTTAAGAAAAGAGCTTTTAAAGTATCTTGATCTAAGTTTTCCATTTTAGCTCTTTTTATTTTATAATTGAATCTTTCAATTTGATCCTCCAGATTCTAATCCTCTCTTTGCATCATCTTGAATACTTCATCCTACCGATTAATAGGTATGCAATAATCCAAATATCTTTCTAAAAATGATATTTTCATATCATTCCATGTCCTAATAGACTGTGTGAATAAACCCATGAACCATTTTAAAGTTGTTCCCTTCAGTGTTACAGGAAATAGATTTACTTTTTGAGAGTCTTGTAATTGGAGACACCCCTCACCGGTTCAAAGAATGACCATTTCCTATGGGAACCCTGTAAGAAAATATAATACGATATATATACAAATTTTTTACGAGGTGGGAATGTCCCATGCTCGTGATGTTGTGGCCAGTTAAACCAATTTATTTTACAGATACATGTTCTATCTGTGTCACTAATATGGTAGTGATCTGGTGGTTGCTAAGGAATATTTTTGACGCCCTCCGAGGCATTTTTTTCTTTGAAAATAGGTGGTATGTGGTACCCATATGCATAAAATTGGTATGGCATATAGTTGCGCATTGTATGCATAGATGCTAGCTTGGAACTTCCCGTGTAAGCATGGCTGAAAGAGACGCTTATGAAGGCACAGGTCTTCGACAAATTTGATCAAAGTGCAATGGTTGTGAGGTACGATACCATATTTACATGAAAGATTTTGTTGTAGGTGAATTTCAGCAGGATTGATGACATCTGTGGGCAATGATGTCTCCCACAGTGCCACCCAAGGATGCCCCTTTTATGGAGAGGGGTGATCAAAGGTACCGCTTCCTTTTTGGAAAATATGTGTTGAAGTCGACAAAAAGGAAGCCTCAACCGAACGAGAGGTCCCTGATATAAAGGGTCAGGGACTTAAATGTGATGGGTTAAACATAGGCATGTTGGAAAGGGATAACTGAAAACTAATGATGGGGATTCAGAGGCTCAAGGTCGAAGTATAATCAACAGCATGGCAGAAGTCACAACTATTTTTGGTTTGGAAATCCCTGGAGTCGGTAGGACTTCCAGTGTGGGTATAAACAAGTTATGAATGTCATGGAGGCCTTTGCGTGAGGGTGTGATACTCTGACCAAGGGTGTTCAGGGATTGCTGCCATGGTAGAAAATATGAATAAGTGGGTGGGGGACACAGTGCACCATTTGCGGTCTTTGTACACTTACCAAAAGAATAAAATAATGGGGTCTAGTTTGTACAAAACACAGAGACGGGTGCCCCAAAAAATGAAAGTGTTCGCTCACTGATGTTGTGAGGAAGGTGTTTTTCTGCGGGTGGGGGCCCCATTGGTTGGTATCATGTGTGAGGTTGATGAAGTGGATGAAAAAGTATCACAGATGGGATTATGATAATGGAGGTATGGTGGGCCAAATGCGAGGCGCAGTAGTGCGCTTTTGATCTGCTTGTACAACCTGGTCGTCTGGGAAGGGGGTTTTATTCTGTATGGTAAAACTTGACCTTATGCATGGTGGATGGATGTGCATGAGGTGCTTCCCGGACTAAAGTGGTATGGCCATGGCGTCACTTTTGCTGTGATATATGGTATACTGTGGGTGACGATCGCCATGGAGGGGATGCTCTACCGACCAACGAGGATGTTTATCATGTGCAGGGTGAGGTAATGATAAACACAGTCAGATATGTGGAACCTATGGCTGATTTCTGATGGAGAAATGATCTCAGGATATGCAAATTTTTATGGGACTCTATCATGTTGGGGGTAGAATGATACCTGCTCTGGAACTTTTGAGTGGATGGAGCTGTGGATGGTTTGTGCTCTTTTTTGCAAAAAAAACTACCTCGAGTGAAATTATATTCTTTATCAAATATTATTGAAAGTCATGAGCTTTAAAAAAGAATACGAGAGATGTCATACCTGCCGGTGCTAAAAAAATATTTTTTCTGGAGTCTGAATGTGTGGCATCGCCTTTGGGTGTCATGGAGTGCTTATCACAGTGTTGCTTTTGGTTTTGTGATCAGATACTCTAAGCTCCAATTTTCCCTTGGGAGTTGTTACTTGGCTCATAGTTTTGATTGCGGTTGGGATTTCCTCCAGACTAAGATCACGGGTGCATTGCTAGTTACCGCCCCCCTGTCCAGGATCTCCCTTTCGTTTGTCCCTCGGCTTATTTTTGCAGCATTTGGAGGATTTTCACAATTCTCCTGGTTGTATGGTTGCTAATGATCCTAGGAACGGTTGCACTAGATTGACCAGCGCATTACGTTGTGCCAGTCATCCATTCTGTGTCGGGAATGGGGGATATCGGTTCCCTTGTCCCTGCCTGGTATATGAGTGCTCAGGTGACTTTTAGGATAGCTAGGTTGTGATACGTTCTAAGTAGAATCATATGAGTATCCAGGGTATTGATTATTTCTACCTAGGTGTCCTTGGGCCAAAGACCCAATCGAACCATCTACAGTATCGACATGCATGGTACTACTGCTGCCTAAGTGATATTTGGAAAAAGAACCGATCAAACCGTTTGCAAAATCGACCTACCTGGTAACTCTATGAGTATCATGGGTGTTACTCCTGCCTAGGTGATATTGGGTCGAAGACCCGATCAAGCCGTCTGCAGAATATACCTACCTAGTAACTCCTTGAGTATCATGGGTGTTACTATTGCCTAGGTGATCTTGGGTCAAAGACTCGTATCAAACCATCTGCAAAATTGATGCGCATGGTCACTCCTCGAATACAAATTACTGCTGCCTAGGTGACCTTGGGTCAAAGACCTAATCAAGCCGTATATATTAATCAATGCGCCTGATAACTCAGGAGGATGAGACAACCAGGTTACCTTATCCTTGGTTGGTGTATGGTGGCTTGGGGGTAGGAGGGACAAATGGTTATCTTTCTGGTGACTATAGTTCTTGCTTTAGGTACAGGATGATACGAGGTTCATCTCCAACAGACTGGTTGGAGGGATTCTCTTGATAGGATCACTCGATGGCATGTAAGGCATCCCTATATCGTAGTATATTTGGGCAATGATGAGTATAGTGCCCATAATTTCCGCAGATAGAGCATGTGTGATTGGTACGCAATGCTTTGCTTTACCTTTGGTGGCAGGTTCCTTTTTACAGGAACGCGATGTCACAATGTCTGCCTTAGAGCTAAGGAGTGGTTTTAATTCATCTAGCTCTAGGAAGATATGGTTAGGGTGTCCTATTACGTCGCATATGGCGCAAACTAGTGATTCCCATTGTATGGCAGGAGTCTCTATCTTCTTCCCTCTCTTCTTAGTTTTCTTAACCGCAACCATCAGTTTTGCAATGGAGATTTCCTTTGCATGGATGGTTTTGACTATTTCTTGAATGGGTGGGGCCTCCTAGGGACTGAGGGGCTTCAACACTATAGAAGTTATGTGCATGGCTCCTGTCCCTGTAGAGGAGATGAGATACCAAACAGGTAATGCAAATGGTATTTTTGGTAACACCACTATTTCCAAAACCTGCTGGGAGACAAAACTAGCTGGGGGGTAGAGGAAAGGGGTTTACGAAGCGACGTAGGATAGAGAGGTTGTCGTGGCCGATGAATTGGTGTCATTACTGCTTGTGTCCGTGTCCTGACTAGCCTCGGTGCTTGATGTGGACATCATGCACACCGGAGCTCCTGCGACATCAAGTGATGACTTAGGTATAATGGGGGGATCTCCTAGGAATGATCCTAGAACGTACGATGGCTTGAACTGTCCAGGGCCATATTCTTGGTACCATGAAATCATATCCAAGGATGTGTACATAGGGTAGAATTACATCGATGTTTTTTAGGGGTCATTTCTCGCTATGCGTTAGTTGTGTTAGGTCTCCATAGTTTGCAAGATTGGCAAGAACAAACACTGCAGAGCCTACATCAAAACCACTTTAGCATCCTAGGATCTAGCCCTCTTGGATTCAGAGATGGATCTCTCTATATAAGTGTTTTCAAAGAATATATCTTTAAGGCTTATGATATGATGTTAGGCTAGTTACGAAGTACAAGGGTTTTGTTTGTTTTGGTTGGGATGGATATCATCAAAATGAAGGAAGTATTTTGAAGGGTGAAGGTGTGAGCAGGTTGAAAGAATGGTTCAGCTCATAGGATAGGCAAGAGACAGTATCAATCCATTGGGCTATGGAGTCACAAAGGGATTTAATTTCACAACAAGTTTCAAGTGTGGTCTATGGGGCAAGTCATCTATATCAAAGGATTTCTTTTAAGTTGATTTTGTGGTATGGAAAATTAAAAGTGTTGTGAAAGAAGCAAAGCTAATAACCATTTAAGAATATATTAACTTTACTAAATGAGAAAAGCCTTTCAAAGTAACTGTTTGAAGCAAGCCAAAGGACAGGGCAAACCATAGACTTCTTTGGGCAAAATTTTAATAAAGCACACTTTTCAGACAAAAATCCAACAATCTAATAGATTACCTTCAGAAAGTATAAAAAATTCAAGATAAAAAAAAGAATAGCCTAATATCAAGTAAGGACTTTGAACCTATCCTTCTTTTGGCATACTCTCAGGAATCTTTTCAAAGCAACTGTTGGAGATAAACTAGAGGACAGGGCTAACCATAGACTTCTCTAGTTCAACTTTACTTAGCATAATTTTCAAGAACTTTCAAAGATAATATCTCAAGTTGTACTCAGGAAACATGGGCTCACCAACACTTCACTGGATATACTCTATTGAATTATCCTCAAAGAAACAATCAGAAGAAAACATTAAGATAAAGATTTATCAGTGAGAAATAGGGTACTTTACAGTAAATCCTAATCTATATTTGTTGTTCTTTATCAGAGAAAGTGGACATTATGAAAAAACATAAGAAAAACAACAATTACAGTAAGAAAAACATCACCATTGACATAGACAAGGATCCCATAAATCAACTTGTATATTTGATGTTCAAACCAGTTACAATCTTCATGTCCAGTAGGTCTTTACAGCTTCAAAATTCTCATCTTAGCTTATCTTTCTTCAATTACAAAACAGAGCTTCAGCAGCCTCAACAGCTATTTACATTCAATAAGTATTCAACCAACAACAATACTAGACTCCTCACATGATATATATAGGTAAATTGAGGATGTGGAGTGGAAAGAAGGTCCAACTATTCAATTAATACAGAGTAAATTCTTCTCAGCCTTTGGGAGGCCTTATGGAGAAGATTTTAGATGTTTAACTCTGTTTTAATTAATTTTACATTAACTTTTCTCTACTTCAGTCACTTTTGTTGACTTTTGAGGCTTTGGTAGGCTTGTAATCACTTTCTGAGTTGTCTTTGGCAAATATCTCTGACTGTGCATTGAATTTGTATTCTTTTGAGGAAAATAAACTGGTAGGTGGCATTTTGAGGATTAATTTCCTCACTGATGTGGCATTTGGAGGCTTTCTTGACTGATCTGTCTCTTTAACTCTTTAATCACTGATATTAATCTTTAATTTGTGCTTTAAGGCTTCTTCTGATCATCTTCGGGCTTTTTGTCCTTTCTGCTGACTGTATTAACCTTTAATCTGTTTGTTTTTTACTGCACTTTATTCGTAATATTCCTGATTAATTCTTCAATCTTCTTGATTTATTCTTTAACCTTTATCCTTTAATTTCTTCGCTAATCTTTTCCTTTTTTTTCTGTGGACAGATATCTTTGGTGCGCTGAAGGGTTTGATTATCTAACCAGTGCTTATGAGGCACTGATAAAAGACTTGAAGGCCGTGCTCCTCCCCTTTTGCATTTAAAACCCCAAGAATCGTCATCCTGGAGGGTTTCCGCCACTGGTCTGGCTATGGGGTGGTCTTCAGCTTCGATATCTATTGCACCTGCAACAACAAAACAAACCGTTATATAAAACCTGCGAGGGATGGGTAGACTGCTATTAGAGGTTAAATGGAGGGTGGGAGGGGCAATATACAGAGGAGCGGGATATGCAGGCGGAGGAGGAAATTCCATGGCAGAGAGGCAAAAACCTGCGAAAAAAAGGTTCCAATTTGATTTTGGCGCGAAAATAGAGGAGAGTGGTTTTGGGAAAACCAAGAATGGTTTTTGCACTCACCAAGAGTGCTAAGCGGTTTACGCCTGAACGAACGTGATATCCTCCGTCGGGCGACATGCATCCTCCCAATACCATTGATTTCGTGTTGAAAATGCGTAATTGGTTTGATTGGAAATTTTAACGCGAAACAGGTTCAGGAACATTAGATCTTCGGGCTGAAGATCAACGGTCGTGGATGAGCGCGAAACGGTGGAAGTTGTGCAATGGAAACACATGGTGGGGCCGGCAGATGACATCACCTTTTTTGTCGCGGAGAGAAATCTCATCGGACGAGGTTAGAGATGTGGGTTGAATAGGGGCCGCCGGATGAAAGGGATGAATGGATAGGTATCAGTCGGGAGGATGGAGGGTGAGAGGGGAGACGATCGCCTTTGAATTTATATGATCAATGGTTGAGATCGCTTCGTGGAGTGGTAAGGCAAGGGGAGTAAATAAGAAAATAGAAGTAAAGGGAGGGGGCTTAATAACCATCGGATCTCCCAAATCGATGATGGATATCTGTCGTCAAGGGATGAAAAGGATGGGAATGATGAAATAAGGAGGCTGCGATGGAGCGCTAGCAGCCTTTGATCTTGGTAGATCAATGGTGCAGATCAAATCGGGGTTTGAATCATCGGCGGAGGAAAAAGAAAATAAAATGAAGAGAAAACGCGTTTTGCCGATGTGATGGGGGCCTAAAGATAGGAGCTGGGGCATGGTCTTGTGGAGGAGTAAGGGACCAAGAGATAAAGAAACAAAGGCTGGGGATTTAAGCCCTCGGGAGATCGGTCCATCGGAAAGAGAACGTAATGGGGGAAAAAGAAATGCGAAATGCCGATGCACGATGCGCAATGGGGACTAGCGCTTGGTCATGGGTGCAACATTCTATGGCAGAAAACGGAAGGGGGCTTAAAGCCTTATGTTTGTTTATGAGCGGAAAAGGCCTAAATGAGGATTTTTTTTTGAGGGTTTTAAAGGCTTCCGATAAGTAAAATAGGGATTTTTTAAACCAGAAGAAAAGGGTTTTCATGGTTTAAAAAGGGTTTTTTAAAAGATTTTTTAGGAAAATGAAGGGTAATTGAGAAGGAAAAAAGGGGATTTTTAGAGGGAAATGGAGGATAAATAAAAGGGAAAAATGAGTGATATGGGGGGATTTTGGAGGAAATTGTGAAGGTGAAAAGATGGAGAAAATGGCTGAAAACAATCTCCTTTATACATCAAGGTTTCTTGAGGATTTTTTGAAGCAAACAGCAGTGAAGATTATTCTTGAGTTAGGAAACACCGGAAGGCTTCAAGAATGAGTATTTTTCTATGAAAATAATCTCTTGAAGGCTCAAGACCTGTTTTAGCCATAATTTTCTATGAAAAAATTTACTGATGGCTAACAATGGACCCACATGGGGATGGCAGCTCCTTGGAGGTGTCAAGAACTTCATAATTTTATCTTTGGAATGTATACTTGTGCCTTATCCTTGAAAACATTTTCTTCCTTGATCATGCTGCTTAAAAATATGATCAATGTTACATCAAACAGAATAATTCATTCCCCAAATAACTACCTACACAACCTACTTTCCTAACATTTTTTCTTCATAAGGTGCACTTGGACTTGCAAACCTTTTGACATCAACATTTTATTTTTTTATTGAAAGCAGAAAACTAATATAAATCTACCCTTATTTCTTCCATGAGTTCATATTAAACAGTTGAACTCATTAATTCTCTACCTAAGCTACTATCTGTCAAGATTAAACTGTCTGACAGATCTTATTCTTTATTTTCTAAAACAAAAATTAAAATACAAACAAACTAGGATTAAGTTGTCTGATTTGCTGTAAGACTATGGAATAAAAAAAAGATGCACATAGACTGAAATTTATAAAAATTTAAAAGGAAATTGTGAAGGCTTAAGATCTGAAAATTATGAATATCCTTCATTCTTTTTATGACTCAGATTTTCATATATGTAGAGTCATTCTTTCTTTTTATTATTTGGTTCAAGTTTTTAGTGTATTAGAACCATTCTTTTCTTTTTCTTTGGCTCAGATTTTGGTCTGATTAGAGCCATTTCTTTCTATCCTAATCTAATCTACTGATAAGCCAAGATTTCATTGTTTGGCTAATTTGATTCACTAGGCTATCAGCAGTAAATTGAAATCTATCTAGTCATGATTAGGCGATATGACTAAATAGCAGTGCTCTCTTTTGGTAGTGGCATTTAAGCTTGCACACTTTCAGATTTTTCTTTTCTGGTATGGGGCTGTACCTTTCTTCTTTTATATATGCCCTCTTTCCTCTTTTTCTATTGTTTTTGTATTTTTTCATTTTTCTTTTTCAAAGAAGAAACAAAATAAATGCTCACATGCTGAGCTTTATTGGTTTCCAATCTACCCTAGTCTAACTCTAAAATATTTACATGTTTTATATGATACAATAGTTCTAGTGTAGCCAGTTGAGTAGTGACAAAAAGGAATAGAAAATTTGGCTTCTTGTCAGGGGTAACCATAGTACATATTGAATATTAATATTTAAAATCAAGGCTATCACATAAGGTGATAGAATTTTATGTATTTGGCTCTTGCAAAGGTTCCATGCTTGAGAATTTGAGCCAATTGGGACCTCCACACATTCTTCCATAGGATCAACAATGAAAATATGAGAAATCTCTTCTTTTGGCCCTCCATGATTGGTAGATTGTTTGCCTCTAAGACATCATCTTTGAGGACTACACCTTCAGTATGTTCCTTGGAAGCATCATCATCCTTCACCTGTAAATTAACAAGCAGTGAAATTTCTCCTTTCTCTAAATCTATGCTTGCTTTTGATGTAAATTCAGGTTCTTTGGATGACAGATTTATATCAACAATGGGAGAAGGTTTCTCTTGAAAAGATAATATATCCTCAGTAGCAAAGTCTTCTATTTTTTTTCTCCCCCAAAGACTTGCCAATACTTTTCATTGCTTGGGACAACTGGTCTGAATTTTTCTTGAATTATGTATTGTTTGCATTCACAAGGTCTCAGACATGTACTAGCAACAAGGGATAATCCATTGGCAAAAATGTTCTGGTTTTTAGGGACAAGGGTAAGTTGGAATTCTTCAAATGATTTTAACAAGTCCATGGCATCATCCTTATAGGCTCTAAGTCTAGGATGTTTAACAATATATTCCTCATTCACTTGCCTAATTACCAATTCTGCATTCCCATGAATTGTTATCCTCTGGGCTCTTAATTTCTTTAATAAGTGCAGCCCTAAAAGGAGTGCCTCATACTCTACTATGTTACTTGTGCATTGAAAATTCAATTTATATGAATTGCCTTCAACATGATTGTTTTCTGGATTGTAAAGCCATATTCCTGCACCTGCACTAGTTTTACTACATGACCCATAAAAACTCATATTCCATAGAGGACTAGTTTCAGATTTAACATTAATTTCCCTACTATCCTCTTTGTCTTGAGTGCCATTGAATTGTTCTATGGGATAGGCACTATGTTGATGATTATCTTGTTCATATGAAAGTTTGGAGGCTAGCTACTTGTTTAGTATTTGATCAATTTCTCCTTCTGTCAAAGGAGGGATTTCTCTTTCAGTATAGACAGAAGTACAACAATCCTCCTTCTCTTGTGTTAACTAGTTTTGAGGCTGGATGTCTTCTTGAGCCTGTTCTAGGGGATATTTAATTGTGCTTGCAGGGAAACTTTGAGGATTTTCTACTATTTCCTGATCTACTTTTGTTTCAAACAACTCCTCATGATTATTATGACACTCAATTTGAATACAAGGTTCATGAGTTGTTTCTTCTACATTGTCAAGAGGCCACTCTCCTCTTAAAATCTAAAACGAGTTATAACATAGAGTGAGAGTCCCTATATGTGTTGATTTTTCTTTTATTTCAGGTTCTGTGTTTTCTAAGTGGCTTATTGTTTCCTCAAAGCACTGCTCACTATTAATATTTGCATTTTGTTCGTAAAGATCTCTTAACAGTAAAACACAAGTTATAGGTAGGCAATGAGGAATTTCTTGAAAACCTTCCTCATTATCTTCTATAAAGTCTTGATAATCATACATGTATTGCTCATTGTCTAGGTCTTGTAGTGATTGAGTTTGTTCTTGATTTAGAAAAAGCATGGGCTGCTCTAGATCATCAATATTTAAATTAGCCTCACCTATAAGGGATGATGCATCATTATTTATGCTGGGAGGGATATCTTGAGGAATGTCCTTTATTCCTTGATTGATTTCTTCCTCAACTAATTCATCTAGGTTATTGATATAGCTATCTTGGGTATGAAATTCTTGAATGGCTACTAAAAGATCCTTAGGCTGCATATTAACTAAATCCTCATCAATGTCTAACAGGTATTGTATGATGTTTTAAGATTGATCACAACAGTTTGCAATCCATGATAAATATGAAGGGTTTTCTTTATATTCTTGATAAAATACTTGGTGCATGTATTTTAAAGAAAACAAGCTCTTAGACTCTAACCATTCATACCAATTCCTTGCCTTTCCTTCTAATGTTAACATGAACATTTTCATAAGGCAGTCTTCATGCCATTCAGTCTTTACCTTCCATACATGTATATGACATTTGATGAGATGTAACAATGGGTCATCAAACTTTCCACCTTGAAAAATAGGAAGGTTATCATCCCAACACACCTGGGGCATCTTATGTGGGAACCCAGGGATATGATCTCTACTCATTGGGACATATCTTCGTTGTATCCTTGGAATCATGTTTGTAAATTAGCAAGAGGTCACTATATCTTGTCAACCAGTTCAGAGTCTTCTACCAGTGGAGTCATTTGATCTTTTGGGAGTTTGTGGAGTCACCAGATGAAGGATTTTTAATTGTTTTAAAGGTTTGGTTGTTGTTCACCACCAACAATCAATAATAACCAGTCTTGGTGACACTTGTCTCATTCAGAAATAGGGGTTCGTTGAGTTGTGAAGTTATATATTACTCAATATCTCCCCAGTATGGTCGTCGGTATGTTAGGTCTCCGTAGTTTGCAAGATTGGCAAGAACAAAAACTGTAGAGCCTACATCAAAACCACTTTGGAATCCTAGGATCTAGCCCTCCTGGATTCAGAGAGGGATCTCTCTATATAAGTGTTTTCAAAGAATATATCTTTAAGGCTTATGATATGATATTACGCTAGTTATGAAGTACAAGGGTTTTGTTTGTTTTGGTTGGGATGGATATCATCAAAATGAAGTCTTTTGAAGGGTGAAGGTGTGAGCAGGTTGAAAGAATGGTTCAGCTCATAGGATAGGAAAGATACAGTATCAATCCATTGGGCTATGGAGTCACAAAAGGATTTAATTGCACAAAAACTTTCAAGTGTGGTCTATGGGGAAGTCATCTATATCAAAGGATTTATTTTAAGTTGATTTTGTGGTATGGAACATTAAAAGTGTTGTGAAAGAAGAAAAGCTAATAACCATTTAATAATCTATTAACTTTACTAAACGAGAAAAGCCTTTCAAAGTAACTGTTTGAAGCAAGCCAAAGGACAGGGCAAACCATAGACTTCTTTGGGAAAACTTTTAATAAAGCACACTTTTCAGACAACAATCCAGTAATCTAACAGATTACCTTCAGAAAGTAGAAAACATTCAAGATAAACAAAAGAATAGCCTAAGATCAAGTAAGGAATTTGAACCTATCCTACTTTTGGCATACTCTCAGGGATATTTTCAAAGCAACTGTTGGAGATAAACTAGAGGATAGGGCTAACCATAGACTTCTCTAGTTCAAATTTACTTAGCATAATTTTCAAGAACTTTCAAAGAAAATATCTCAAGTTGTACTCAGGAAACATGGGCTCACCAACACTTCACTGGTTATACTCTATTGAATTATCCTCAAAGCAACAATCAAAAGAAAACATTAAGATAAATATTTATTAGTGAGAAATAGGGTACTTTACAGTAAATCCTTATCTATATTTGCTATTATTTATCAGAGAAAGTGGACAGTATGAAAAAACATAAGAAAAACAACAATTACAATAAGAAAAACATCACCATTGACATAGATAAGGATCCCATAAATCAGCTTGTATATTTGATGTTCAAACCAGTTATAATATTCAAGTCCAGTAGGTCTGTACAGCTTCAAACTTCTCATCTCAGCTTATCTTTCTTCAATTACAAAACAGAGCTTCAGTAGCCTCAACAGCTATTTACATTCAATAAGTATTCAACCAACAACAATACTAGACTCCTCACATGATATATATAGGTAAATTGAGGGGGTGGAGTGGAAAGAAGGTCCAACTATTCAATTAATACAGATTAAATGCTTCTCGGCCTTTGGGAGGCCTTATGGAGAAGATTTCAAATGTTTAACTCTATTTTAATTAATTTTACATTAACTTTTATCTACTTCAGTCACTTTTGTTGACTTTTGAGGCTTTGGTAGGCTTGTAATTACTTTCTGAGTTGTCTTTGGCAAATATCTCTGACTGTGCATTGAATTTGTATTCTTTTGAGGAAAATAAACTCATAGGTGGCATCTTGAGGATTAATTTCCTCACTGATGTGGCATTTGGAGGCTTTCTTGACTGATCTGTCTCTTTAACTCTTTAATCACTAATATTAATCTTTAATTTGTGCTTTAAGGCTTCTTCTGATCATATTCAGGCTTTTTGTCCTTTCTTCTGACTGTATTAACCTTTAATACCTTTTTTTTTTACTGCACTTTATTTGTAATCTCCCTGCTTAAGTCTTCGATCTTCTTGCTTTATTCTTTAACCTTTATCCTTTAATTTCTTCATTGATCTTTTCCTTTTTTTGCTGTGGACAGATATCTTTGGCGCACTGAAGGGTTTGATTATCCAACCAGTTCTTATGAGGCACTGATAAAATACTTGAAGGACGTGCACCTCCCCTTTTGCATTTAAAACCCCAAGGATCGTCATCCTGGAGGGTTTTCGCCACTAGTCTGGCTATGGGGTGGTCTTCAGCTTTGACAGCCATTTCACTTGCAACAACAAAACAAACTATTATATAAAACCTGTGAGGGATGGGTAGACTGCTATCAGAGGTTAAGCGGAGGGCGGGAGGAGAAATATATAGAGGAGCGGGATATGCAGGCGGAGGAGGAAATTCCATGGCAGAGAGTCAAAAATCTGTGAAAACAGGGTTCAAATTTGATTTTGGTGTGAAAATAGAGGAAAGTGGTTTTGGGAAAACCACAAATGGTTTTCGCGCTCTCCAAGAGTGGTAAGCGGTTTACGCCCGAACGAACACGATATCATCTGTCGGGTGACACGCGTCCTCCCAATACCACTAATTTCGCGTTGAAAATGCGCGATTGGTTTGATTGGAGATTTGAACGCAAAACAGGTTCGGGACTGTTAGATCTTCGGGCTGAAGATCAACGGTCTTGGATGAGTGTGAAACGTTGGAAGTTGTGTGGTGGAAACACATGGTGGGGCCGGTAGATGACGTCACCTTTTTTGTCGCAGAGCGAAATCTCATCGGACAGGGTTAGAGATGTGGGTTGAACAGGGGCTGTCGAATGAAAGGGATGAACGGCTAAGATGTATTTGTGGTGATGAATGGATAGGTATTAGTCGGGAGGATGGAGGGTGAGAGGGGAGATGATTTCCGTTGAATTTATATGATCAACGGTTGAGATCGCTTCGTGGAGTGGTAAGGCGGGGGGAGTAAATAAGAAAATAGAAGTAAAGGGAGGGGGCTTAATAACCGTTGGATATCCTAGATCAACGATGGAGATCTGTCATCAGGGTGTAAAAGGGATGGGAATGATGAAATAAGGAGGCTGCAATGGAGTGCTGGCAGCTGTTGATCTTGGTAGATCAACAGTGTAGATCAAATTGGGGTTTGAATCGTCGGCGGAGGAAAAAGAAAATAAGATGAAGAGAAAACACGTTTTTCCGATGTGATGGGGGCTTAAAGATAGGAGCTGGGGCATGGTCCTGTGGCAGAGTAAGGGACCGGGAGCTAAAGAAATAGGGGCTGGGGATTTAAGCCCTTGGGAGATCGGTCCATTAGAAAGAAACGGTAAGGGGGGGAAAAGAAATGTGAAATTCCGATGCACGATGCACGATAGGGGCTAGCGCCTGGTCGCGGGTGCAAGGTTCTATGGCAGAAAAATGGAAGGGGGCTGAAGCCAAGGGGCTTGAAGCCTTATGTTTGTTTATGAGCAGAAAAGGCCTAAATGATCCTTTTTTTGGGGGGGTTTTAAAGGCTTCCGATAGGTAAAATAGGGATTTTTTAAACTAGAAGAAAAGGGTTTTGATGGTTTAAAAAGTGTTTTTTAAAAGGTTTTTTAGGAAAATGAAGGGTAAATGAGAAGGAAAAAAGGGGATTTTTAGAGGGAAATGGAGGATAAATAAAATGGAAAAATGAGTGATATGGGGGGATTTTGGAGGAAATTATGAAGGTGAAAAGATGGAGAAAATGGCTAAAAACAATCTCCTTTATACAACAAGGTTTCTTGAGATTTTTTTGAAGGAAACAGCAGTGAAGATTATTATTGAGCTAGGAAACACCAAAAGGCTTCAAGAATAAGTAATTTTCTATGAAAATGATCTCTTGAAGGCTCAAGACCTATTTTAGCCATCATTTGCTATGAAAAAAATTACTGATGGATAACAAGTTCGTTGATAATAATGATGTAGTCCTCATGGGGGAACATCATAATGCAGAAGATGGAGAATGTTATGGCTGACATGGAATACATATAACTCCGACCAAGGAGTATATTACAGTCCAAGTGAGCATCCAAGACTTCAATGTCTATGTGGACTGTCTTTCCGACTAAGCAGACTGGGACGTTTTGGTAGAGACCGATGGGGGTTGAAGGATGATCATCGTATGCTATACGCGTGATGACTGATGGTTTTAGTTCGAGAGACCCCAACTTCTGCGAAACATTTTTTCACATGATGCACGTGGATGCACCCTTGTCAATGAAACATTGGTGAATGGTGATATTTTGGACCGACATTGGTATTTGAAAGGAGACCATTGAAGGAAGCATAGCGGTGGCTTTGTCTAAGTCAAAAGCCATTAGGCACGTATCGGTAGGGTCGATAGCACCTAACACAGAAAGCAAGGATTTCTGTTTCTTTGGGCACGACAACAATACTTCCAAAGTTGACATAGTAGTGGGAATTGTGCTAAATCGTCCACGATGCTATAATTATGGGCTGCTTTAGAGTAGTTTCTTGCTTGCCTATTGGGTCCCTTAGCCAACTTTGGTAATGGTTCTATAGGCATCTTTGAAATGGTTAAAGGTGCATTTGGTGCACTAGTACTAGCCCCTGATGCGTTGGTGTCTGGTGGGGTGTCGTAATTGCGATTTCGTGTTTGCAAAAACATCTCTTCTCCAGTCATTTAGATTTAGTGGTTGTTTTTCCCAGATTTGTTTGGATTTTTTTGCTGAGTGCTTACTGTCCCTTGATGGGGGAAAGGTTCTGCGTGATCGGAAAATATGTCCGGCCTACAGTAGGGGATCTCCCCGGTAGAAAGTCCCGATTAGACTTTGAACCATTTGGAATAGGGATCCCGTCCGGGGTGTGGGTCCGGCTACCGCTTAAATGACTTTCTCTTCGGTCTCGAAGAACCTGATTGAATCTGCAGACATACACTTATTCACATGGTACAGAATACATGACTGATGTATCAAACTGATATATAACACTGTGCGTAGCAAGGTAATGAAAAAAATGCATACGCCCAGGAAGTGTCGTTAGCAACACATCTATGGGGTAATGCATGCAAGATAATCTGACCACTAAAGAAACAGTTCTTTGTGGCAAGGATATCCCTTAACTTTCCGAAAGATGCAACGAAATGCTAATAAAATAGTTCATTAACATTCATTATAGGAACAAATGGTAAACTTGAGCATCATCAAGCACAATCACAGATAGCTATGGAGTACAAATGATACTATTAAGAACACAGCTTCATTAATCATATGATATTCTGAAACTATACGCAGAATACACACAGTTTTGTCATAGCTAAACACATCATCCAACAAAGGGGTTTTAACAAGTATCTGTATTACATATGTGCAAGAGTATGACCCTTCGATTACAATGCAATATTGCTCTTCAGTCCACAAAAGAGAAGCCCCTAACTATGTACCCCGCAGGGGTATTTATAGATTCAAGAAATGCCCTTTGGGCTTTCCGACGCTTCGACTTCCCGACGGTTCAGCTGCCCTGCGACCTTGGAAGAACATGCGACCTGCGGAAGTGATTGCGACTTGCGACTTAGGTGCAGGTGCGACTTGCGACTCAGGCGTATGCGCGACATGCGACCTGGGGACGGTTGCGACCTGCGACCGAAAGAACTTAGCTATGGAGGTGGTCATGTGATTAAGAGATCTGGAGCGTCAATCTTCTTCCCCTTGAGGAAATCTCGCCAGGTCTGGTAATCCGCTACTATAGGGGAGACTAGAGGGATTTCCTCTTTTAATCGATGCATACATTCCAAGGCATTCGGAATCAGAGTTTCCTTCTTCTGGGAGATCTGGATTGAGAGGGAGGCAAGCTTGGTATAGATTTGTACTGGAGTGACAAGCAATCGACTTAGGTTCTCTTGTGATGCCTCAACTTCTGGTGCGGCAGCAACTTGTCTCACGGGTTGCAGAAACGACTGGATTTCCTGATCTACTTGCTCCCAGTCTTTATTTTCGTCCAGTGCCCCTAACGAAGGAATGTGATGAAGAGCTTTCATGGAGTCTATACCACTGATCAGATGATTATATGCAGACATCACTTTGTCCAAATCTTTGGCCAGCTTGTCTTTGGACTGCATCTTCATCCGGATTTGTACTTTGGCATCTTGGGTGTGACTCCAATCCTTCCTAGGCAAATTTTCGGGAGCTTGATGGTACTGCGTTGTCCAGCTTATCATTCTGTCCAAAGCAACCGAAGCCTCCTTGAGCTGCTCATGCTTCTGTTTGGTTTCCGCTCGTGCCTCTACCAATGGTGCCACTGTTTGTTTTAGGGTGAGCATTTCTCTATATACTTGCCTCATGGTCATTTCCAATACATCACATTCTTTCATGGCCGCCAGTGGGACCTCATTGACTTGGGAAGGCTTACTTTGGAGCTGTCGCATTTCACTCTCCAGTACTGATTTCTCCTGTTCCGCTGCTTTTAGCCTGTTTTGTAGGGAAACAATCTCCCTGCTCATCCTAGTGACATTCTCCTCCGTGGCCGCGGCAAAAACGGTGCCTGCTGATGCTATCATTACCGGGTTAGTCCTTGTATCTAGGACTATGTCCTTTTCAGTGGCGACCGTAGATATGGCGGGATGGCTTTGCGCCAAGGATTTTCTTCTCTCTTGCCGTATTTTGAAAGAGAATTGGTCAAATGTCAATCTAGTCAGGTCGAAGACCTCTTCTTCTTGTTCCCCGGGAAAATCGTCATCAGGGAGGATACTTTTCGTGCCACTCGGAGGAATCTCCAGGGGAGATATGTCGATGTCATCTATCAGTTCATCCTCTTTATCCTGCCTTTGTCCTTTTCCTTCCTCCTTTTGCCGGCGCTCGGCTTCTGCCTTTTCATGTTCCTCCTTCTTCCTGCGTTCTGACTCTGCCTCTGCTTCTCTCTCAGCTTTTCTTTTTCTCTCTGCTACGGCAGCTTGGTCTGCCTTCTTCTGCCGTTCGACTTTGTCAAGTTCTTCCTTAAGCGCTTGTTCTGCCGCCGCCTGTGCTTCCTTTTCCTGTCTTTCCTTTTCCTCGGCCTGTTTCATTTTCCGCTCTGTCTTTGCATCTCTTCTACGTTTCTCTTCATCCTCCTTCATTTTATTTTCCTCTTCCTTCTTGGCTTGAGCCTCTACTCCTTTCAGCTGATCTGAGGTTTCAGGCCCTGTATTGGTCCGGGTTTTCTTATCCCGAGAAGAAGAAGAGCCTCCTAGTTTATGGCTCCTGTCTTCTAAATTTTGGCGATCCTCTTCTTCTCGAGTCGGAACCCGATCCGGGCTAGCCTTTGTCTCGTTCACTAGTTTCTTTCTCATCCTTTGTTGGGCGTTCACATCTTTGATAGCTCCATTTAAACTTGGCCCTCTCGTTTTCCGGGAACTATCTTAATGGGTCATATGTTGATAATCAGATTTATAAAGTGATAGCCTTTTATGTCTTACGCCCATTCTTCTGCGAAGTCCTCTTCTTTTGTATAAGCACTAATGGTGAGGGGTAGGCGGGCCAGGTTTCTTCTTTCCTTTGGAAAGGACACTGGAGAAACCCGAGGTCATCTGGAAACATACCTCCTGCATAAGCACCTTATCGGTAACAAACCTAGGCAGAGCATGTGGTGCTTTGAATGTGCCAAATACTCGGATGATTGTATATTCAGTGAATGGAAACCAATGCGCCACCTGGCCTAGTGTCTCCATTTCTCGCCAGGACATGCAGGGGGTGTCTTGACCAAATAGCTTCCGGTAAAGGGCGGGAATGAATATCTGAGAGATTTGCTCAATGTCTGGCTTGTACCTGGATTCCCAGAACACCTTGGTCTGCAAATGGATTGCTCGAGTCTGTGCGGAGTCCCAGTTATGTGGCCATCCCTCTACATGCAGCCGGGCACAGACATCATCTAATAGATACGAAGCCATATAAAACTCTGACGGCGTTCCTTCATCTGGGGCTAAAGCCGAAGCCAAATTTGTTTGCATTGAGCCCATTAACATACCAGCCCAGTTGAAACGAGTGCCCTGTACCGTTACGTATTCCATTATAGTTTCCCATGCGCCGTTGAAGGTGGTGGCGTCCGGACGTCCGTACAATCTGCAAAGCATGGCGGCCACTAATTTATACACTTTCCTCAGACCAGCCACCGGGTACTCCTGGTCTTTCTTGACTTTAAATTTGTCTGGTTTCGCCCACCATTTCCTGATTGTATCAACCACAGGTACTTCATGGGCAGAAGCCCATCTCGGGGTAAAGTTTTCCTCTTGTTGGGGCAGCGAGTAGTAGACTTGGGTGTCTGAGCCCTCCAACGTCGCGAAAGCTTTACCTTCGCTATCTCGGATCACGAACCTCTTGGGATTCGTTTTCTGTATGATCCAGTCTAATATTTCTGGGCACGGGAAGATGGCTGGATGTGCCCCTGCTAGATGTAATTTGGATTTCTTGACCTTTAGGTATATTTCCTGGTCCGGGAGATCTTCTGGAAACTCAGCTTCTGTTATAGCGAACTCGTGGTATACTTCATACCATCTCAGGCTGTCCCCTTTTGCGAAGGTGCAAAGGGTGTCTCTGTATATTGGCGGAGGAGATGTTTGCGCGTCTGTGTCTGATTCTTCTTCCACCACCTGCTTGCCTTTCTTTCGGGACACTGGGGGTGCCATGTCGCTAGAGTCAGAGAGGACCGGTATCGTGTCTGTTCCAAATTCACCTGTTGCATTCAGGAAAGAATCCCAGGATGAGAAGGACATGATGACAATGAGCTAAATGCAGTCTATACATGCAGAATTTAATTAAGCGTTGTTTTTGGGTGTGAGGTCGCTAATTTCTAAGCAAACATGACTTTGCGATGTGAGGTGGAGTCGGGTATGAGAGTCGAGGTAGGGCTGCTTGGGGTTTGACGCGAGGCTTGGGGTTTATTTCTTTCCTAACTGGAAGCACGCAAGGCTGGAAAGGGTCCAGGCTGAGGATAGGAAGAAGCCATGAGGGGCTGGACAAGAAAATGTGACCCTGGGGTTTATGGTGATAACAGGAGAACAAAACAACATAAAAACTCAACAGAAAAACCCCACAGCCCCCCCAGCAGGTAATTAAGAAAATGGGGAGGCCAGATTCGGGCAAGAAATGCTCATGAAGGAAACACAGAGAGGAAATAGCAACTTACCCGGAAGAAAACGCGACAGTCGACCTGTCAGAGTAATTTCTAGATTTTCGCTGCAAGTGACAAATGCGACCTAGCGACCTACCCTTTTAAAAAAGGGTCGCACGTGCGAGCACTTAATGAGGTCGCAAGTTGGTAGAGTTTAGGAGATATGTGACCTTGCGACCTAGTGACCCTAAGGTCGCTGGGTCGCAAGGTCACTGAGTCGCAAATTTCTTTAATTACTTCTCCTTGCGACCTTGCGACCTAGCGACCTTCAGGTCGCGGGGTCGCACAGGTCACATGAGTCGCAACTTCTTTAATTCCGAACCATGCGACCTTGCGACTTGGTGACCTTAGGGTCGCGGGGTCGCATAGGTCGTAGGGGTCACTGTTGTTTTAAAGTATGGATTCGCAACTTAGCGACTTGCCCTTTAACTTCACTTAGATTTTTTTTTCTTTTTAGTTTCAAAGGGGCTCCAAAAATTTTGAAGTGTGTGTTATTATTTTTGTATTTTTTGGAGGGTGTTGTAGGGGCTACAACAAATGGCGATTCACTGGATGAATTCAGAGTCTTTTCCAATGAATGGTCGATGAGGGAGGAGGGAGGGGCCTAATACTAGCTTTTTCTTTTACCTCAGAGTTTACACCTTCCTTCCTTTGTCACCTTGCATAGTTGCCTGGCCTTTTTGGCTTATTGGGTGCAGATCAACCGAATTTTAATTCTTCGCGCTCCAGGACCGGGAGGGTCGGGGAAACCTTGGACAACTGCAGGGTCCGATACAATTATTTCGTCCTTATGGTGTTGCTCCGCTGCCAGCGAACCTCTCGGCTCTGGCGGAGTCACTGCCTAAGGAGTCATGAACGTTGCTCCGCTGCCAGCGAGCCTGGTCAGTACCCCGACGGAGTCGTTACATCACCTCTCTGCGCAGGAATCCTTTCTCAATCCTTTACCCTTTATTTGTGTGCGATTGCACTTATTTGAGAATGTGCCTGTGGCACTTATTTAGATGGGCATATTTTGCCTGGGCGGATGAGGGATCCCGACTTATTTTGCTTGCAGAGAGGTTGCTCTTGGTCTTATATGAGGACTTGGGTTTTTCCCGGATGGCCTGCAATTCTCTTGAGTTAGCCCTGTTCCCTCACGATCCGGTTGCTGCTATGTAAGACCTTTTCTGCCTGCACCCTTCAAAGCCGCTAGGTGGTTCCTTATGCTTGAAGACTCTAGTAAGGCCGTGTACTATCCCTTGGTGCCCATTACAAGCGAGTTTTGACTGCTCCGTGTTTTGCGGGAAGGGCCTTTCATCAGCATAGAACCTATCAAGGAGTGAGCCAGTTGCGGGCAGCTTAGACAAGGCCTTCCTTGTAGATTTAGAGAAAGATTTTTATTTTTATTTTTATTTTTATTTTTATTTATTTTTTTATTTTTTTTATTTATTTTTTTATTTTTTTATTTTTTTTATATAACACGACTTTTATAATACATGGGCAGAAACAACCCTTTGAGGGCTACTCAAGTAAAATAGTGTTTGAGGTCATGCCCGTTTACCGGGAGGACCTCGACTTTTCCTTCCAGAGTTTGCAATCGGAATGTATGGGGACCCACCTTTTCTTTAACCTGAAAGGGACCTATCCATAGTGCTTGGAATTTGGCATGTTTCCCTTTTTCTTCGTGAGCTTTATCCCACTTTAGGACAAGATCTCCTACTTCAAATTTTTTATCTCCTGCAGACTTTTTATCGAACCATTTCTTGATTCGACTCTGGTGGATGGCGAATTTCTCCCAGGTTTTTTGCCTTTCCTCTTCTAATTTCAGCAGGGTGTCAATGCGGGTTTGCAAGGCGGGCAAGGGGTACCATGACACTCTTGAGATAACTGCAGAGCGGGAAGAGATAAATTGGGCGGGAGAACAACTTCTTTCCCATACACGAGAAAATATGGTGAGGTGCCTATTGAGGACTTAGGGGTGACGCGATCAGCCTAGAGTGCATTTTGGAGGGCATTGTGCCAGTTGCGTTGGTGAGACAGAAGGGTCTTTTTAATGATGCGAATCAGATTTTTATTTGTTGATTCCGCTAGACCATTTCCTTGGGGATAGTACTTTGCAGAGTGTTTAAGAACAATGCCGTTTTCCAAAGCAAAATCATATAATTTAAAAGATGAAAAATACGTTGCATTATCAAAGACCAAGGAAGTTGGAACGCCAAACCTGGTAATGATGGAATGAGTGACAAATTGCATTACCTCTTGATCGTTGATTTGGCGTAACGGTACTGCTTCAACCCACCTGGTGAAATAATCAGTAGCCGTTAGGATGTACCGGTGTTGCTTAGAAGAGTGGGGTAAGATCTCACCAATGACGTCCAGACCCCATTGTTGAAAAGGTTCTTCCACTGCTACTGACAACAAAGGAGCGGCGGGACGCGCTTCTCGGTTTGCGAATTTCTGGCATTGAATGCATTTCCGAACATATGCGTGGGCATCTCTAAAAAGGGTCGGCCAATAATAACCTGCTCGCATTATTTTATGAGCAGTGGTGTCCCCGGCAAAATGACCTCCTACTGGTCCATCGTGCAGCTCGGTTAAGATTTTCTGAGCTTCATCATGTTCCAGGCAGCGCAACATGACCCCGTCGGAATGTTTCTTGAAAAGCTTCCCTTGGATTATCTGGTAAGACGCAGCTTTGAGTCTGATTGCGCATTTCTGCTGGGCATTTAGAACTGGGTCCAACACACCGTGTGCTAAATATCCCGAAATATCCGAGTACCAAGAAGGGTTCCTTATTTGAGGAATGACGTCAGTTTGGTACATATCAATTTCTTGCTCCCAATTATCTTCTTCAATCTGTTGGGAACTTGCGGCCTCTGCAGCCATTTGGCATAGACCTTGCCCTTTAACTGTGCGTGCTGGCTTAAACTCTAAGTCATACTCTTGCATACACGCAACCCAGTTCCCTCGTCTCTCGCCCAGCTCCTGCTGCATGAACAGTGAGCGAACAGCTGGGTGGGGAACGTAAACTGTGACATGGTTTTTCAAGATGTACGGTCTGAAATGCTTGACCGCTTTATATACCGCATAGGCCTGTTTCTCGATTTCAGGATAATTTAATTCAGCTCCCTGCAAACCGGTGCTCATGAATGAAATGGGACGCTCGTCATTATTTCTGTCCTTTTGTGTGAGTACGGCTGCCAGGGACGAATCCGAAGCGAAAGTATACAAGCTAAAATCTCTGCCGAAATCTGGGCTCTGGAGGGAAGGTGCTTCGGCTATAGCTTTCTTGATCTGGTCGAAAGCTTCCTTTTCGGGCTGATTCCATTTGAAGGTAGCATTTTTCTTTATCATTCCCTGTAGTGGCTTAACTATCTGGGCGAAATCTGATATAAACTTACGTACAAAATTGATCTTACCCAAAAAGGATTGCATTGCTTTCTTACTACTGGGGGGAGGAATCTGAGCAATGGATTTCGCACGTTCTGGATCAACGACAATGCCTTGCTTAGTTATGATATGACCCAGCAGATTTCCTTCTGCTACGGCAAAAATACTCTTCTTTGGGTTGAGCGAGATACGGTATTTTCTGCACCTCTCGAAGATCTGTCTGAGGTGACGCAAATGATCTCCCCGATGTTTAGAAAACACAGTAACGTCATGCAAGTAGACCACCACACTCTGGCCTATCAGACCCCTGAATGCTATATCCATAGCTCTTTGGAAAGTTGCTCCTGCGTTGATTAATCCAAAGGGCATACGCCTGAATGCGAAGGTTCCCCACTTAGTCCGAAAGGTAGTCTTTAACCTATCTGGTTCAGCAACCAGTACTTGATTGTAGCCGGAGAATCCGTCCAACAAAGAGAACATTTCTGACCCGGACACTGCTTGTAATATTTGCTCCATAGGGGGCACCGGGTAATTATCTTTATTCGAGGCCCGGTTTAAGTTTCGGAAATCCACACATAAGCGGATTTCACCTGACTTCTTCCGTACCGGAACCAAATTGGACACCCATGTGGAATGGCGAACTTTAAAGATAATGCGTGCATCTAAAATTTTTTTGAGTTCCTTCAGAATCAATGGTTCCATCGTAGGATGTACTTTCCTGAGCTTTTGTTGGAAAGGTTTTATATTTTCTTTGATGGGTATCACATGTTGTATAATTCGAGTATCGTATGTGCGTAAGTCCTCATATGTCCAAGCGAATACGTCACGATACTTGCGAAATAGCTGAGTGAAATCCTGAGCCTCTTGGGGGGTGCAGTCCTTCCCTAGGTTGACGAATCTAGGATTATCCTCTGATCCCAAGTTCACTTGTCGATGGGCTAAGATAGAGCTCTGTACTTTGGCATTTGGGGGCCCTTGGAAACGATTTTGTAGATCAAAAAGCTTCTCAAGTGATACTACCCCTTTAGGCATGGGGTTTCCTTTGACTTGCTCGTACTCCTTTTGCATAGCTTGGTCATGCTCATCTTCATCTATAACAGCGTCTTTGAATATCTCTGAGTTACACATAAAATCCAGCACCTGTTGATCATCATCGAAAATGCGCAAATTAGTGATATTGTCTGGCACGGAGGGTTTATATATAACTTCAATAGAAAAACCATCCCTCAAAGGGGTAAATCTGGCAGCAGCATTAGCCAGAGTATCTGCCGCTGCATTATGCATTCTAAGAACAGATTTAATTCCAAAAGCGTCAAAAGCAGAAATTAATCGCCATACCTCTTGCTGATACGCCTTTAAATGTGAAGACAAACAGTGAATAGTATTGCGTACCTGCCGAGTGATAATCTCGGAGTCTCCAATGACCTGTAAGCATTTTACCTTCAAATCCAGCGCCTTTTTAAGCCCAAGGATCAAAGCCTCATACTCAGCAGTGTTGTTGGTGCATTGGAACTCCAGCCGACATGAGATTAAGAATTTTTTCTTGCGAGGATCGAGCAAGACGCAGCCAGCACTAGAACCATCGAGATTTTTGGAACCGTCGTAATACAAGGTCCATATGTCACTTTCCGGGCCCTTGGGGGTAGTGGATTGTGGAGGAATTTCGGCTTGGTGTAAGACAGTTTGGGCTTGCTCTTCTACGACGAGTGCCAATTCAGATTGGACCTCGGGGCCTACTGAAGATTGAGGAGGTCGGTAACATCCAAAAATGGCCTCAAGGAAACACATACCAAGTTCCTCCTGGGCAAAGCTGATGGGTTCATTTGTGGCATCTAAATCAGTTACAGTGTGTTTCATGTACGGTTCGCTTTCGACCCTGATTTGGTTATTCCTCCCCTTGTAAGGAAGCCATAAGTGGGACCAATCTGTGGCAAAGTATCCTTGCAACTTGCTAGACCAGTCTCTGCTAAGTAGTAGACCATAGGCTTCAGGGATGTCAACAACCACAATATCAATGCATTGATGGACTCTAGAGTCCGATGAAAGGCGGATGATGACATTGTTTAATTCTCCAACGGCTGGTACTTGCGATCTGTCAAGTTGAATGATTTTTGCGTCAGTTTTCTCTGGGCGGATGTTGAGTTTCTTACAGACAGATAGAGGCATGACGTTCGTGGATGCACCGGAATCAACAAGACAATTGTGAACGTTGAAGTTAAAAATCTCAAAAGACAAGAGGAAGGGAGGGGTGGATCCTCTCGAATTCGTGTTGATAGCGTTCACTATAGACTGGATATCTGGACTAGTTTGTGCAGATGTGTTGCTGACAGTTTTCGTATTTGAGTTGTGGGCGAAAGCTTTTAGAATAAGCTCCTTTTGATTCGTGATGCGGGCCAGCTCGTAGAGTGAGATATTAGCTCTGGTCTTTTTCATGTCCTCCACGATGTTGTAGCTAGTATCAGTTTGGGGACTAGGTTCGGTAATGGTTTTCAGGGATTCTACCGAGAGCTTGCTCTTTTGACTTGCTTTGCTATTACTATTTGTGGGCTTCTCCGGCGTAGCTTGTCCTTCGTTTCCAGGGGGAAGAATTTTCCTCAGAAAATCCTTTTTCTTGTCTTCATATGATTGTTCAGGGACAGATCCTTTGCTTCTAAGACTATAATTTCGAATGGGTTGAGCCTTGGGACTACCTGCCATGTTGATATCAATGGGAAGAAGACTTCCCCCCCCACGGATTATATCAAAAGTTAGGACAGAGGCCCCTGGTTCCCCATCTAGGAGCGAACCTTCATCTTGATCAGAAACATCATCCTCTGTCTGATTTCCTGGGGTTTGGTCATCCAAAAGTTGGTTAACCACCGCGGTCATGCTGCCAATCCATTGCGGGCACGTTTTTTCAGAGTGGGCAGCTTGGTGAAAAGAGAAAAAATTATCTTTCCCTATCTCTTCCACGTTGAGAGCGGCGCTGGAGTTTGACGGAGGTCTGCTGGTGTTGGGATTACTTTTCTTGAAAAAGGGTTTTGGGGGTTTAGTAGTAGTTGAGGTTTCAATGCCCTTTCTATTTAAGTCAGAGACCTCATTCGTTAGTAGTTTGAGGGTCTTGGCCATACTCTCGAAATCAAAAGTTTCTTTCTCTCTATTAGGGGTGGAAGAGTGACCCTTTTTAGCGATTGGTTTGTGATCATCCTTTCCTTCGTGGTCCATGACTCCTATCGACAACATGTCCTTCTCTACCGCGAGAGCAGCAGCGTAATTTGCTGTAAGGGTAGCGCGGGCTTCACGTTTGACGAAAACGGCGATATCCCTAGGGAGAGCTTTAGTATAGTAGTCAATGGTGATAGAGTCGTCCAATGCTAAGTTTGGGGGAAATTTTTGTAATATTGTAGCGAAGCGTTGGTTAAAGTCTTTAACCTTCTCTTTTCTATGACACTTGATGGTGCTTAATTCTGTGAGGAGCATAGAGGGTGTTTTATCTTCTGCAAACTTTTGCAGGAACACGCGACGGAACTGGTCCCATGATGTAATAGAAGCACTGGGTAGGGAACGATACCAGGTGGCTGCATGATTTTCAAGAGTGTGTGGGAACAGTCGACATGCGACATCATCAGACTGAACTCTCATGATTTGTAGAGACGGATAGAAACTACTAATATGATCTTCCGCTGATGTGCCTTTCTCAGGATCGAACTTAGGAAGATGCTTCTCCGGGTGTCTAGGCATATCATGGAGAGGACCTAAAAGAGCCAATGGGGATTGAGCCATCCAGGCTAGTGGCTGCACCCTCCTGGGGTGCTGATGATATCGAGTTTCTGCCTCGGACTCACTTCCCGTCCCCGACACCGATGCTCCTTCATGATGGCGAGAGTGTTCATCTCGGTGTCTTTCACGGTTATTCACGTTTCTAAGATACTCCCAGTTGCGGGGAGGGGGCCTATTTTGGTTTTGGTGATGATGATGGTTGGCGTGGTGTCTCTGGCCGCGAACCATATCTCCTCTACCTCCACGTCCGTGACCCCTGTTGACCCCACCCTCATTTCTTCGAGGCCTATTGCCTTCCCCTGCATTTCTTTGGGCTGTGTTACCTTCTCTTTCATTTCTTTGACCCCCCTCTCCTTCTTCTCGCGGGGAATACACTTGGTTTTTGTTCCACTAATGTAAGTCAGGCTGAGGTTCGGGGAAAGGTTCTGTATCAGGGAAGCCTTCACTATCTTGGATAACGGGGTCATTTTCCTGGACAACCCGCCCGAGGTCTTCAATCATGGTGTTCACAAGTTCAGGTATGGTGCTGACCAGCACGCCATTACGAGTGATGTTCTCAGCTGGGGTCCTAGTGTGGGCTAGAAAATCCATGATTGGGGCATATCGTAAATCCCTGATGAGATTACGGGCAACTGGGCGTAAGGATCTCAACTGTTCGTTAGTGATTTCAAAGTATCGAGCCTCCTCCCTTGGAATATCCTCCAAGGGGGGAAGAGTAGGTTCGTTATTTATGACCTCCCGGTGGGGAGTTTGTGATGGAATGTCGGTTGTATGCTAGGAGGATGCCATGGCCCTCCTTCTAGCGCCAAATCTGTTGACGGGAAAATATGTTCGGCCAACAGTAGGGGATCTCCCCGGTAGAAAGTCCCAATTAGACTTTGAACCGTTTGGAATAGGGATCCCGTCCGGGGTGTGGGTCCGGCTACCGCTTAAATGACTTTCTCTTCGGTCTCGAAGAACCTGATTAAATCTGTAGACATACACTCATTCACATGATACAGAATACATGACTGATGTGTCAAACCGATATATAACACTGTGCGTAGCAAGGTAATGAACAAAATGCATACGCCCAGGAAGTGTCGTTAGCAAGACATCTATGGGGTAATGCATGCAAGATAATCTGACCACTAAAGAAACAGTTCTTTGTGGCAAGGATATCCCTTAACTTTCCGAAAGATGCAACGAAATGCTAATAAAATAGTTCATTAACATTCATTATAAGAACAAATGGTAAACTTGAGCATCATCAAGCACAATCACAGATAGCTATGGAGTACGAATGATACTATTAAGAACACAGCTTCATTAATCATACGATATTCTGAAACTATACGCAGAATACACACAGTTTTGTCACAGCTAAACACATCATCCAACAAAGGGATTTTAACAAGTATCTGGATTACACATGTGCAAGAGTATGACCCTTCAATTACAATGCAATATTGATTTTCAGTCCACCAAAAGAGAAGCCTTTACTATGTACCCCGCAGGGGTATTTATAGATTCAAGAAACGCCCTTTGGGCTTTCCGACGCTTCGACTTCCCGACGGTTCAGCTTCCCTGCGACCTTGGACGAACATGCGACCTGCGACCTGGGTAGTGATTGCGACTTGCGACCTGGGTGCAGGTGCGACTTGCGACCTGGGTGCAGGTGCGACCTGCGACCTGGGGACGGTTGCGACCTGCGACCGAAAAAAAACTCAGCTATGGAGGTGGTCGTGTGATTGAGAGATCTGGAGCATCAATCTTCTTCCCCCTAAGGAAATCTTGCCAGGTCTGGTAATCTGCTGCTATAGGGGAGACTAGAGGGATTTCCTATTTTAATCGATGCATACATTCCAAGGCATTCGGTATCAGATTTTCCTTCTTCTAGGAGATCTGGATTGAGAGGGAGGCAAGCTTGGTATAGATTTGTACTGGAGTGACAAGCAACCGATTTAGGTTCTCTTGTGATGCCTCAAATTCTGGTGCAGCAGCAGCTTGTCTCACGGGTTATAGAAAAGACTGAATTTCCTGATCTACTTGCTCCCAGTCTTTAGTTTCGTCCAGTGCCCCTAACGACGGAATATGATGAAGAGCGTTCATGGAGTCTATACCACTGATCAGGTGATTATATGCGGACATCACTTTGTCCAAATCTTTGGCTAGCTTGTCTTTGGACTGCATCTTCATCCGGATTTGTACTTTGGCATCTTGTGTGTGACTCCAATCCTTCCTAGGCACATTTTCGGGAGCTTGATGGTACTGCGCTGTCCAGTTTATCATTCTGTCCAAAGCTACCGAGGCCTCCTTGAGCTGCTCATGCTTCTCTTTGGTTTCCGCTCGTGCCTCTGCCAATGGGGCCACTGTTTGTTTTAGGGTGAGCATTTCTCTATATACTTGCCTCATGGTCATTTCCAATACATCACATTCTTTCATGACTGCCAGTGGGACCTCATAGACTTGGGAAGGCTTACTTTGGAGTTGTCACACTTCACTCTCCAGTACTAATTTCTCCTGTTTTGCTGCTTTTAGCCTGTTTTGTAGGGAAATAATCTCCCTGCTCATTCTAGTGAGATTCTCCTCCGTGGCCGCGGCAAAAGCGGTGCCTGCTGATGCTATCATTACAGGGTTAGTCATTGTATCCAGGACTTTGTCCTTTTCAGTGGCGACCGTAGATATGGCGGGATGGTTTTGCGCCAAGGATTTTCTTTTATCTTGCTGTATCTTGAAGGAGAATTGGTCAAATGTCAATCTAGTCAGGTCGAAGACCTCTTCTTCTTGTTCCCCGGGAAAATCGTCATCAGAGAGGATACTTCTCGTGCCACTCGGAGGAATCTCCAGGGGAGATATGTCGATGTCCTCTATTAGTTCATCCTCTTCATCCTGTCTTTGTCCTTTTCCTTCCTCCTTTTGCCGGCGCTCGGCTTCTGCCTTGTCATGTTCCTTTTTTTTCCTGCGTTCTTTCTCTGCCTCTGCTTCTCTTTCGGCTTTTCTTTTTTGCTCTGCCGCGGCATCTTGGTCTACCTTCTTTTGACGTTCGGCTTTGTCAAGTTCTTCCTTAAGTTCTTGTTCTTCCGCCGCCTATGCTTCCTTTTCCTGTCTTTCCTTTTCCTCGGCCTGTTTCCTTTTCCGCTCCGTCTTTGCATCTCTTCTACGTTTCTCTTCATCCTCCTTCATTTTCTTTTCCTCTTCCTTCTTGGCTTGGGCCTCTGCTCCTCTTAGCTGATCCGAGGTGTCAGGCCTTGTACTGGTCCGGGTTTTCTTATCCCTGGAGGA
Source organism: Pinus albicaulis (assembly GCA_034641835.2). Classification (NCBI taxonomy): domain Eukaryota; kingdom Viridiplantae; phylum Streptophyta; class Pinopsida; order Pinales; family Pinaceae; genus Pinus; species Pinus albicaulis. Next base: position 121,132 of record JAXQQM020074615.1, read on the forward strand.
AGAAGAGCCTCCTAGTTTATGGCTCCTGTCTTCTAAATTTTGGTGATCCTCTTCTTCTCGGTCAGAGTCAATCCCCGGAGCTAGTTGCCTGTCTGCGTTGTACCAGTTTCTTTTCTCATCCTCCGCCGGGCGTTCGACATGCTGATAGCTCCATTTAAACTTGGCCCTCTTACAGTGCTCAGGAACTATCTTGACCGGGTCATATGTTCGGTAATCCAGATTTCTAAAGTGATAACCTTTTATCTCTTCCCCTTGAGCCCCTACTTCTCTGAAGTCCTTGACTGTATAAGCACCGATGGTGAGGGGCAGAGCGGGCCAAGGTTTCTTCTTTCCTTTGGAAAGGACATTGGAGAAACCCGAGGTCATCTGGAAACATACCTCCTGCATAAGCACCTTATCGGTAATAAACCTAGGCAGAGCATGTGGTGCTTTGAATGTGCCAAATACTCGGATGATTGTATATTCAGCGAATGGAAACCAGTGCGCCACCTGGCCTAGTGTCTCCATCGCTCGCCAAGACATGCAGGGGGTGTCTTGGCCAAATAGCTTCCGGTAAAGGGAGGGAATGAATATCTGAGAGATTTGCTCAATATCTGGCTTGTACCTGGATTCCCAGAAAACCTTGGTCTGCAAATGAATTGCTCGCGTCTGTGCGGAGTCCCAGTTATGTGGCCATCCCTCGAAATGCAGCTGGGCACAGACAGCATCTAACAGGTACGAAGCCATATAAAACTCTGACGACGTTCCTTCATCTGGGGCTAAAGCCGAAGCCAAATTCGTTTGCATTGAGCCCATTAATATACCAGCCCAGTTGAAATGAGTGTCGTGCACTGTTACATATTCCATTATAGTTGCCCATGCGCTGTTGAAGGTGGTGGCGTCCGGACGTCCGTACAATCTGCAAAGCATGGCGGCCACTAGTTTATACACTTTCCTCAGACCGGCCACCGGGTACTCCTGGTCTTTCTTGACTTTA
>JAXQQM020064640.1:0-23335 GCA_034641835.2 Pinus albicaulis
TCGGGAAACTCGGAAACAACAGGCTGCTGTGGTTCAACAGAAGGCTGAGAAGCTTCTGAAGAATCGTCCGTGTAAGGACTACCAGTAGACGAAACCGAAGGTTCCGCCACCGTGGCAAAAGACTAGAGAAAAAGAGCAAACACACACACGGGCTGAAAACGAGTTAAGACACACGATCAAACGGTCAACAAGCAATGTCTAAACGGGTGTGTAATCGTGGGCAATTAATTTTACCACATTGGAAAGTAAGAAATTCTACCGTTTCATATTTTAAGAGTCGAGAAACGATAAAAAGATGACTCTATCTCTTTCAGAGTTGACACAAGCGTGAAAGGACAAGCGCTTGACGGTCTTTTCAAGTTTAGGGAGTCAGAAAAGACCAAATGACTGCTCAGGAAAACTAGGCACAAAGGGTGTACCAAATATCCGTGAACTGCAATATACACCTTGGTTTCAAATAATGAAACAGAAATCGACCAAGGACTTTCCGTACGTGTAGGTAGTCTCCCCGAATGCTGTGTTCGGTGTATCACGGGTATAGGGCGGCAGACTCGGCTTCCTGTGGATAAAGGATTGAAAACCTATAGGGGTCTCCCTTTATATACGCAACGGTACGGGGAGCACAAGTCCGTACTAGCACTGTCTAAAGCCAACAGGCGAACGACAGCTGCTAGGTTTAACGACGCCGGAACACGTCTCTAGCCTAGACCTTTCTAAATATGTTTCGTTAAGTTCCAATGTTGCCTTAGGTTAATTGAATAAATTTTACAGTTGATCTTCAATTAAGTTTCAATTTTCAGGCCCTATCGTATGTAGTGTCTCCTAAATGCAAAGCTATATGCCACAGTGCAACATTTCGTTCGATGAAAACTAGTTAGAGAAGAGTTGAGAGCTTTTGTACAAACGAAATGAACGGAAGACAAACAATGAGATCTCTAATGCGACTATTGCAATTGAAAAATTTTCATTCAAAACACTAATCACTAGCGATATGGAAAAGATCACAATTTGCACTAATTAACAAAAGCAAAAGAGATTTTTTTTTTTTATTTTCAATGTTTAATAGCTAATATGCACTAAACAAGCTTGAAAACAAATGGAGCAACTTGAGAAACGATATTCAAGAGAGCGAAACAAACATATTTCACTCAACAACACAAGCAATCAGATCCTCAAATCGACCAAAGTCTCTCAAAACAAAGAAAAGACTCAAAAGCTTCCAATGGACTATGTGATCTAGGTCCAAGGCAAGACCAAACGAATTTCGAATGAAGGACTGGACAATAACCCAAAAATCGCAACAAAACAATGAACAACTACTTAGAGGATGCGGAGAATCAATCAGATAGTTGACAGGACAATCAAAACACCAAAACTCCCAAGGAGGGCTCGATACACTAAGCCACTAGATGCCCTAGGGCTTAAAACGTGAAATTGGTAGATAAAAGCAAACAACCAAGGGACGGAGGTGAATTCCCAGTCAAACAAGACTCCAACACACTCAGGCAGTCGGAAAATCAAGAAGAAAAACACTGATCAAATCCAGAGAGCTCAAAAATGAGGAAACTCAAAAATCTTACAGGGGTGGCGCGACTGTAAGGGTGAAACTGGCGCCAGAAAGCAATTGGCGCGGGCTGGACAAAGGCAACGTGCGCCAATTGGCGCGACTGTCGGGTTAAAAACCGCGCCAGTCGAGTTTCTCAAGCAAAATTAAAAACAAGCTACTCCAGAAGCAGACCAATGCAAGCTAAGCAAACCAAGAAGCAAAAACAGTGAAAGAACCCAACCCAGAAGGTTCATCAAGCAAGGGAAAACATAAAACAATCAAAGCGAGACAACACAAACGAGACAATGAAATCCGGACGATCCCCAGTGGAGTCGCCAAATTGTTGAGGAGGTAAATCCCCTCTGCGGACAGAGGCGATCCCTACTAGCCCAACAGGGGTCTAGCAACAATCAAACAATGTTATGACGCAAGCTCCTAGTTACGAATGAAAAGACTAGGAATAGAAGCCTACCTGGATTCCATCGCTATGATCTGAAGAAGAAGCGTCCCCGTTCCTCAGCCTCGACAGATCACAATCCCTCCACGATCTCCGCGGATGAACACCTGCACATGGAAGAAACGAACAGATACAAGCATAAAATCCGGCACACGTAACTAAACATCAGTCAGAAAGGATGTTACTCGCATTAATATGATGGAAAACGGAGTGGAACCATAATCATAATCATCTATTAAATAATAAACGAAGAGAGATTACAACCAAGTTCTGACGTCGCAGCCTCCTTCGGACGGGTCTCTGGTCGTCCACGTCTCGCAAAGCTCACCAAGGAAAGTGAAAACCTCTCCGGAGTCTCTCAACAATGGTCTCCTTACTTGAGTCAGCCTTAAGGGAAAGAGAGGATTCTTTACAGCACAAAGGCTCTTGGGAATATGGAGATTCAAAGCTTAGGCTCTTCAAGACTAGCTTGCCATGGGATTGAGCAGGCTTTTATAGATGGGGAAGGAGGGAGTTGGGATCCCTATTATTATGGGATTGGCCCTATCAACAAGGAAGGTTCCATAGGAGGTGGCAAAACCACTTCCCCTCCATAGAACTCCCGCAGCCAAATCTCCCAACTCAAGATAGGTTTATCTTTGTTCTTTTAAGGTTTTAGGCTAGTTATAGATTCAAAGTTTGTTTTGGGAAAATGGTGGAATCCACAAACTAAGGGCAAGGTTGAAGGCTTTCAGTCCATTGGGCTATGGAGTCTAAGGATGGCTTTACTGGATTTCTTTTCTGAACACAAGATGGTATTACAGGGCAAGATAGCTAGACGGAGAACAATCCTTAAAATTTAAAGTGGATGGATGGTCTTGAAGGAATGAAAGGCAACTAAGAATCTTTCACCATATTCAAGAGAAAGAGGAGAAATGACTACAAACAAAGAGCAATGAAGGATTCTTTGTTACAGTAATCAACAATGTTTAAATCAGCAAAACATGAGCAATTAAGAATTCATGCTTATAACTAATCCAGAAGAAAACATCGAGAATAATCACATTTGAAAACAGAGTACAATAAAGCAAATTCTGTTTCAATCCTTTATGTAAACTATTCAGAAACGGATATGATGATAGCATAAACTAATATAAAATTTAAACACAAGGGTTGGAAAACTTATTGAACTGAAGTCCAACACATGAATCATGCAACAAGTCCAGTGCTTCAAAACGTCATCCAGTAAGCCACAAGTAAATTTGTCCAAAAGCTTTTTATTCCGAAAACCTCAATGTTACAGCAGAGTAATAGAATCCACCCTTCAAAACTCTCTTTGAAGGCTTATTTATACAAAAATAATCTTAACAATCTTACTCTATCCTAGCCAATATTTCAGGCTGACTTAAAGCGTATTTACAACAAACAAGAGACACATGGTCTCGAAAATAGAATAATAAGTAACGGCTGATGTGCTGTTCCTTTCTTCATGGGCGTGCTAAGGATAAGTGCTCTAAATAGGGCTCTGTGCTGTCCTTAGCGTATTCCTTTGACTTGTTGAATACTTTTTCTTCTCACGGATACTCTTTAATCTTTCATCTGATACTCTTTCATCTGCATTTCTGTTTTTTACCATTTACTCAATAGTAAAGATAAACTTTTATCCTGACAACATTTTTTTACAAAATTTCCAGCATTTCCTTCCACCACTGATCATCTGGTATCATTGTTCTTCTGAGCTTCCTTAAAGTTTCATCGGCTTCAGTAAGTTTATAAAAAGTGGGATCGTTCGGAAATAGATACTTTAACTCATGTTCCAGATGAAACAGATTTCTCACTTTTTCATAAATACTCTTCCCAGTTGGTACTGTAGGTTCTGATGAGCTAGTAGAACCTATAGTAGTAGAACCTACAGTTGTATGTTTAGCATGAGCTTTGATTCTTTTCTCATAAGTTTCCAAGTCTACTATTTGATCCTCTGTGAGCATGGGACTTGGCAAATCACTGTCCAGCAGATCTTGAAATTTTTCTCTGAAAACGTTGATGTCGACCAAAATATCATTACACTTTCTTTCTAGATTTTGCATGAAAGTTCTCTTTGTAAAAATTCTCTTTGCTTCCAAAACTACACCTGTTTTGTCATCAATTCCTAGTAATGCTAGTTGTTGTTTTGTTCTGGAATTCAAAAACTGAATGAGCTGCTGGGCTAACTCTGGCTTGCCTCTTAATTCATGTCTAGTTTTGTTTATTTCCTCTTGGGCTATCTTGACTAACTCATTCTGCTCAAAAATAGCTTGAATGGAAGGCCAAATATCTCTTATTAAATTAATGATGTTGTCCCAAAGAATATCATTTATTTCATTCAGAGGCTTTTCCGGTGTAAGATCTTTTTGCAAAGCCTCAACCAATTTTTCCAACCTTTTTATTTCTCTGAGGTTGTCAGCAACTGTCTTTTTGGATGTGTCATATTTTCCCTCAAATTTTGTTAATTGTAATTTTGCTTCTTGGAGTTCTGTGACCTTTAGCTGCAAACTCTCCATCTGTTTAATCAAATCATCAGAATTCAAATTAGAAATATTCACCTGAGATGATTGTTCCTGTTGTCCTGTAGTACCTGTTGCTGAAGCCTGTTTGAGAATTTCCTGTTCCTGCAATGCCTTTTCCAGCTCCTTTTCGGTTTCATTTAGTCGCTCTGTCAAATTTAAGAGCAACTCCATCATTTCTTCTTGCGAATTTCCTTTTATTACTTCCTGTGTCTGGGGGTGCCTTGAGGCTGGTATTTTCAACTGTTTTCTCAGTGCAGCTATATCATCCTCTTTCTTTTTTATCAGTGCCTCAATACCTTTAGTGTCTTTTGGATTGTGACCCAAACCAATAATGATCTCTTCTAGAGACTTTATTCTATTGTCCTTGGCCTGTGAGGAGGCCCTTTCAATTTTCAATGTTGCAGCAGTATTATTCAAGGAATCTTGTAGTGTTAAAGCTGCCATGGCTTTGTTGGTGAGAGTAGAATAAACCATTTCCCCTGTTTTCCTATGAAGCTCTATCTGATCCAAGGGATGGATATCCTTTGCTAACACTTCAAAATTTGTTCTGATGTAATCTGTTGCTGAAGTTGGCTTTGGCACTTTATCTTTGAAGTGGCTCATTTGCATTTTACCTTGTGAAAGATCAAATGCTGACATCAACCTTTGCTGATTGTGAGGAGCCATCTTCATATACTGATCGTAGACCTTCATTTTCAATGGTTCATTCTTTGTTTTGATATTAATGAAGGTTTTCTTAATGTCTCCAGTATCTGTCTTTGGCGGTCTGAAAGAAGATACTTCAGTGCTTAATTGCTTTTGTATCCCTTTCTGGCTTATGTTTGTTTCACTTGTTGTACCTGTTTGCTGACTATCTTCCCTACCATCATCAAATACTTCATCTATAATCTCTACATCTGGAGGTGGATCAGATTTGTGTTTTTTAGCTTGATAAACTTGTGGGGCTCCTTTTGAAGGTGTGGTATCTGGAGCTGGCCTCTTTTTCCCTATTTCCACATTCAGTGGAGTTTGCATCTCTGGAGCTTGGATTTGCTTTGCTGGTGTTTGAGAAGCTTTAGATTGTTCTGGTGTTTTGGAACTCTGTGATTTTTCTGCCATGACTAGGGTTTCAATGACCTGAACTATAGGTTCTTTTCCTTTACCTTTAGGCTCTGCTGCTACTGATGGGCTGTCTTCCTGTATAGCTTGTTGTAGAGTGGCTGTTGAAGATGTGCCAATATAGGGTACTTGCATTTGATCATATGTTTCTAGGTCAAATTTCTTCTCAGCATCTTTCATAAGTTTATTCAATTTGTCAGCTCCACTTCCCTCTTCAACAAGTGTTCCTTTAACCCATTCATCTTGATTTGCATACTGTTCTATGTCAGGAATTCTGTGATGTATATAAGGAGATGACTTATTTTTAACCTTCTTTCACAAATGAAACCAAAGGGGTCATAAGGGACCCAACGGAAAGATGTCTGGAATTTTCTCTCTAATATAAGTTCTGCATCTCTCTCAGCTTCTCTAGAATTGCAAATGAAAGGACCTAACTGGCTTTTGATCCTTAACTGTGCTTTCTTCTTTACATTGCAGAAATGGATTACATCTGAATTGTTCATCTGTCTAAAGTATTCCAAAGCAAAAATTCTCATTGGTACATATCTGGGTAACTTGAATGGATGTAATTCACATCCATAAATCCTGATGACTGTATGGTTTTGGTACAAGTACCAATCCCCAACTTTGTAACTCTTTGACAATTGCAGGGTCTTTCTTATCTCAGTGCTAAGCCTGGGGGGAGAAACTCCTGTTAACAAGGTTGTAGCAGGATGTACAAACTGATCAATGAATTCTGAATAAGAGTAGGGAGGACGTTATAAGCGAGGAGTACTTGAACACTTTTTCATCATCTGGCCTTAAAAATTGATCATGGATTTTGTTGGCAATGAAGGAAGCATAGTCATACTTAATCTCAGGAGGCTGTCCAGGGGTGACGATAGATAGCAAAGCCAGAGTTATCTCGTCAACATACTCACTGGTATTGAATCCTAAGACAAAGGATATTACATTCACAATAAGCCTTCCCAATTGATTGAAAAAGCAAAAACCATAGGGGGGAGTCCCTTTTGGCTGATGCTTAGGTAACATGAAGTACTGACACATTGCTTTCAATTTCTCTGGAGTTAACAGTCTGGTTTTCTCAATTAGCCCTTCCATGGATAGAGGTGCTAATTCTTGTTCTGGCTCAAATTGTAACATAGCATTGATAGCATGAGGTGTTATAGGGAACAAAACACTTTGATCAGGAGCTAATACAGCTCTTTGTGTGGGATCATAATTTGCATGACAATAATGAATGATTTCAGGGAAAACGTGGACTGTTGGAATGAAATACCTTGGGAGATTGGATTCCCACAACCCTATAAGATCTTGCCCTTTTGAGTATTCGTCTCTGCAGCGACAGAAACTCAAATGGGGACTTTCATCGAAATGCAGGTCTTTTATTTGGAAATCTTCATCTATGAGAGGCAAGTAGTCTAAATCTCGGTGAGGAGCATTCAAAGGAGTGACATTTAGAGCAATAGGGGCCTCCATTTTGGTTCTTGTGGATTCAAAATGGAGGTTTCAGTTTTTCTTGCAGACCGGATGGGATATCTGACAAAAGAAGAAATTGGGACAAATTGCAGGTTTGGGAAGCAAATTCACAGGTTTTAACTCTTCAATGAGGACTCAGAGAGGATTTTTAACCACTTTTTCAGAGAAAAACACAAGAAACCAAGCTTAACTTGCAGTCGGGGTGCGGAATGATAAATACCTGTTTTTTAATGGAAACTGGTTCTTCAATAGGTAATGGACAATGGCAGGAACGTTCTTCAACACGGGCGCAGCGGAATTTCTGAGTAATTTGGTGTATTTGCAGCGAATTTTGAAATTTGCAGCGGGAGCTTAGTCTCTTTCGAAAACCAAAATAATTGAAAAAAACGCAAAAAATGGCTTAAAAACAAGTCAAAAGGGTTTTTGTCGTTTTCGAGGTGATGATGTCATTTGACGTACGGGGTGACGTAAGGGAGTGGGGCCGGCGGTATTCGATAAGCGGTAAGCGGTGAGCCCGCACCGCTTATGGAGGAAGGCGGTAAAAATCGCAATGGCAGCGATTCCACAGGATGCTTGCCACGTGGAATGTTGAATAGTCAAACCCGCCCACTCCCCGCTGGCTAAAAAACTCACACGCGATGGGCAGCGGGATTGATCGGGACCGTTGATCAACGGAGGAATGATCTGACGGCTGGAGGAAAGGGAAACTTGTGCGGTTTCGAAAGTGGGCCCGTCGGGGTTTAAACAAGTTTTGACATGTAATCTAATCACCCCGGGGAGTAGCTAATAGGCGGGAATGGTTGTTAATTAGCCCAAATGACTAATTAACCCCGTGAATTTATAAAATGAATTGCGGCGGGTTTGGCCATGTGGAATGCCACGTGGAATGCTGAGTATGGTGGCGCAGGATTCCGTCGTAGTTTATTCTTGTTTTTGGTGTTAAACACATATGTTACGTGTCTAACGCTTTTCTATATATATTTTATTATACGATGAATAAATTAATGTAATTAATTCATCATAGGGGCGGAATGTATATATAAGGTTATAGTTTTACCAAAGGGCTTTATAAAGCGGGGTATTTATTTTAAATGTGCGGGACTATATATACTTTGGTAAAACATTATAATAAGAGGGTTTTGGGGATATTTATTAGAAAAGGGAGTTATATACATAGGAAAAAGGGATTTCACTAGGGATTTAATATAATAGAGTTAGGTGTTAATATGAAAAAGGACAAGGAAAATCAAAACATCTTGGTATATCTAAGAAAGTGGAAACTTATGAAGTAAATTGCACATTTTATCTTCAACACTTAAGCTTAGAATAACAAGTTGTCTTGAGGAATTTTATGGAATGTTGCATCAGTTTCCTAAGTAAAATAGGATTTTTCTTAGGAAAAAGTTAAAAATGGAAGATAATCAATGATGGATTATTTCAAGTGCTTAGGTCTTTTGATCATTAGGCCGAGGGTCCGGTCCCTCCAGAAGTCAAGGAAATGCCTTGAGCCCCTTTGATCTCAAATTACCTTAGTACTTTTGGGGAAATTAGTAAAACTCTTGGGGGGGAAAAATGATGAGGGAGGTTAATGAATTTGACTTTGCTTGCTGTGATTTTTCAGTGTATTTCCTGCTTTAGTACTTGTGATGAAAGTAAATGATTAACCAACATGTAGCAGCACCATTCATCAGATAACACTTTGCAGCACCATCTACCTACCCTATCTACTTAACACTACCATTTTGTTTTCTTTATTAGGGTGCATTTAGACTTGCAAACCCTGATCAATCTTTTCTTTTTACATGATGAATCTATCTATTTCTACCCTTATTACATCCAAGGGCTCAGATTAAACTGTTGAGCACCTTTTATTCACTCTACCTAGCTACTTATCTGCCAAGATTAAACTGTTTGGCTAGATATGTATTCTCTAATCTATAACATGAAATTGAAATATGACTAAGCCAAGTTTAAACAGTTTGACTTATTCATGAATTGTGGCAAAAGTTTCACAAGCTGCACACAATTATTTTATTACAACAGATGAAAAAAGTAGTGGCATTTAGACTTGCACACTTTTCTTGGTCTATTTTTTGCTTGGGGTTCATTTCTTTCTCTTTTTGACCATTTTTATTCTTTTTACCCTTTGATTTTTCTTTTAGGGTATACCCTCTTTACATTTTTTAAATTTTTTGATTTTTTGGTTTTTTTTAAGAATATGGAACACCTTCGCTCAAGTAAGAAGGTTTGAACATATTCCACACTTCCATCAAGACAATCATGAAAGATGAAACCTATTGATATAGGAGGCTAACACTGGCTCCACTTGGGGATGACTTTTCCTTGTGGAAAGTCAAGAACAGTAGATCAGATGCCTCAGAATGTCTTCAAACTGAAAGTAAGGAATTTTCCTTCTTCTGGTAGCTTTATTTACATATGATAGTAAAACTTTTTGGAACTTAGGGCCTTCACTTCGGGCTTCAATTCGAAGAAGTCACCATCCAATCCAAACTGCAGTAACAAAAATAAAACAAGCAAACAATATATTATGTACAAGTTAGGAACATTTAAACATTCTAGTAAATTGGATCAAAATAATGCTTAAGCATTCGACCATTGACTGGTCCTTCTTCAACTTCTGAATTGTCCAAGTCCTTCAAAAAGTAAGTATTGTTTCCCTGCAAGGCATGGATGATATAAGGCCCTTTCCACAAGAAATCAAACTTCCCATGTTTCCCTTTTTCTTCTCTTCTAGAATCCCATCTTAGGACCTTGTCTCCTAACTGAAAATCCTCTGCTTTAGTCCTTTTATCAAACATTTTCTTTAGCTTTTCCTGTAAGACTTGTGATCTTTAGTATACCTCTTCTCTGGTTTGTTGCAGGTGGATTGTTTGATTAATTCTTCTTTGAATGTCATTTGGCTCCACTTGAGCCTCCTGAAGTAATTTCATGACAGGGATTCCTAAAGATGATGGGAATCTTGCCTCCAGACCATAAACTAACTCATATGGACTAGTCCCAATGGATTTCTTGGTTGTAAGTCTGTCTGCCCATAATGCATAGGTCAGTTTCTTATGCCAGTTCTTTTTATTCTCCTCCAACAATTTCTTAATGATATTGATCAAACTCTTATTGGAGGATTCTGCTAGTCCATTACCGTGGGGGTAATAGGCTGTTGAATGGCCTAAAGTAATATGATATTTATGGCAGAAATTTATCATTTTCTTTGATTTAAATGCAGCAGCGTTGTCTGTTATAATATTTTCTGGACATCCAAATCTTGAAAGTATGTTGGTTTCAAGAAACCCTATGATTACAGAATCATTGGACTGTCTACATGGGATGGCTTCAATCCATTTGGTGAAATAATCTGTAGCAGTTAAAATCCATCTATGTTGTCCTGAAGAAGGGGGGTGAATCTCTCCAATAAAATCTAAACCCCATTGTTGAAAGGGTCTTTCTGTGGAAACTGGTTTTAAAGGCAGAGGTAACAACTTTCTTTTACCCTCAAATATCTGACATTTGTGACAGCTTGTTACAAATTTCTTTACATCAGAAAATAATGTTGGCCAGTAAAAACCAACCCTTAAGATTTTGTCTGCAGTAGATTTCCAGTAGAGATGTCCTCCACAATCCCCTGCATGAAATTCATTAAGCACTTTATCAGCTTCATCTTTTAAGAGACAATTCAATAAAATTCCTTCATGATTCTTCCAAAATAAAGTGTTATCTAAAATACAATATTTCAAAGATGTCATCTTTAAAAATCTTTGCTTAGTTCTGGACAACCCTGGAGGAGCTTGCAGGTTTAATAGAACATGAATTATATCAGTATACCAGGGTGAATCTAAGAAAGCTTGACTGATCTGGGGAGTCGCCATCTCCTGCTCGTTATCCAGTTCATTGATATCTAAGGCTTGGCAATTGGTTTCTGTCATAAGTTGTACTAAGCCTTGGCCTTTTATCAGTTTGGTTGGCTTGATCTCAATATCATATTCCAAAATGGTAGCTATCCACTTACCTCGTTTACCTTCAATGCCATCTTGAGTCAAAATATATTTAACTACTGCATTGGGCACATATGCTATCACATGAGAATATAATATGTAAACTCTAAAATCTTTGATTGCTTTTACCAATGCAAAAGCCTGTTTTTCCATAATATTGTACTTTAGGGGTGCATCCCTCAGTGCTTTACTAAAAAATGCTATTGGCTTTTCACACCCTTGGTCATCTTTTTGAAGTAAAACAGCTGCAACAGTATGTTCAGAAGCAAATGAAAAAATAATAAAGTCTTTATCAAATTTAGGACTGGTCAGAACTGGTGTCCTTGTTAAAGCCATTTTAATTTCCTCGAATGATTGCTTGGCTTCTACAGTCCAGTCAATGCTTGAATCTTTCCTCAACATGTTAGTTAGTAATCTAAGTAACTCTGCTAGACTAGAAATAAATCTTCTCAAGAAGTTGATTTTTCCTATAAATGCTTGCAATTCTTTTATGTTTATGGGGTGGGGTATTTGCAAAATTGCTTGAATTCTTTCAGGATCAATCCTAATGCCATCTTTAGAAATGATATGTCCTAAAAGCTTTCCTTCTTCCAAACCAAACAATGACTTTTTAGGGTTTAAAGAAATTCCATCTTTTCTGCACTTTATAAATACTTGCCTTAGGTGACCTAAATGTTCTTGATCTGTTTTAGAGAAAACGGTCAAATCATCTAAGTAAATAACCAGAAAATCACGTATCTCTTTAGCAAAAGCAATGTCCATCGCTCTTTGAAAGGTAGCTCCTGCATTCTTGAGTCCAAATGGCATTTTGACATATTTAAACGTACCCCATGGTGTGGTAAATGCTGTTTTATCCTGATCATCAGGATGAACCAGAATCTGGTTGTACCCTGAAAATCCATCCAGTAGTGATATTCTCGAAGATCCCACTACCCTCTGCAGAATGTGATCCATTTTAGGTAGGGGATAGTTGTCTTTTAAAGAAACTTTATTCAAATTCCTTAAATCAACACACAGTCTGATTTCTCCTGTCTTTTTTCTGGTTGGTACTAGGTTAGAAACCCATTCTGAAAATCTGATAGGAGCTATAATCCCTGCTTCAAACATTCTTTTGATTTCCTTTTCAATTGAGGGTAATAAAACGGGATTAATTCTCCTAAGCTTTTGTTTAAAAGGTTTCTGGTCTGGTTTCAAAGGTATAGTATGTTGAATGATGGATGTATCATAAGATTTGAGGTCTTCATAACTCCAGGCAAAAACATCCTGGAATTCTTTTAATAGTTCAACATATTTCACCTTTTGTTCTTTTGGGAGAGATTTGGACAACTTAACAATTTTTGGATGTTCTGGTGTTCCTAAGTTGCATTCCTCCATATCGGCTTTAACAGGTTCCATTTTAGGTCTGAATGGAATATCATTTGAGTCCAATAGATCTTCCAAAGGTGTTAATCCTTTGGGTAATTGATTATCTTTTAAATTGATGATTTCTGTCTCATCTATGATCTCATCAAATTCCATTTGTTTCAAATTTTGCATGTCTTTTTCAGTGAATGTGGTTGGATGCAGCATATGAATTGCATTTTCTCTTGAAATTTCCATTTTTGGTTCTTTTTCTTGATCAAATTTATCAGCAGTCATGTCTTCATCTATATTACAGTTAGAAAACTCATTCTGAAGTGTCAAAAAACTATTGATTTGATGGTTATTCACAAATACTTGCCAATTCAAAACATTGTCGGGTATTGCAGGCCTGTGTCTTATCTCAGCTGAAAACTGATGATTAGGATTAAAAGGCAACTTACATGTACTAGCAAACATTGCTAAACTGTGAGCATGCAAGTTTTGTTTCCTGGGAATCTTGGCAAGTTGGGCTTGTAGAAATGTGTTGAGAATCTCTACAACTGTCTCTCGGTATTGTTTCAGTCTCATGTCCTTTGTTGCACATTCTCCTTTAATCTGTTGGATGATTAATTCAGAGTCGCCTATGATTGATACCCTAATGCCTCCTAACTTCTTGACATGTTTAAGCCCCAATAAAAGAGCTTCATACTATGCCATGTTGTTAGTGCATTTGAAATTTAACCTATAAGCATGACCCTCTGCATGATTGTTCTCTACATTGTGTAACCAAATCCCAGCTCCTGCCCCTAGTCTGTTTACTGAGCCATCAAACTCTAAATGCCATAGAATTTCATGTTCGTAATCTTCATCAATTGTTTTAAAGTGTTTCTTGACAGGAGCTAGTTGTTTAGTTTCTTCAGGTATTTCTTGATCATCTGTTGTTTCTTTGTTTTCAGATATTTCTTCAATTTTAACAGTGGTTTTGTTTATGATTTCCAATTCTGGAGCTTCTATTTCAGTAGGAAGATCTAACTCAGCATTATATAAAATAAAAGAATCCATATCAGAATGTACAGAATAAACAGGGAAGTTTTCAGGCTTCTCATGGCTACTCACTAAGTACTTCATCAAAGTTTCTCTATATAATCTTTTAGGCTGACCAAATACTGAAATAGTTGCATAAGACATGTCTAATTGAATAGATCCTCCAAGTTTAGCACCCCAAGACCTAGACAATAACATACCATATTTGGGTGGAATATCAGCAACTACTATGTCCATTAAAGCAGACTTAGCAGGGTATTGGACCAAAGTGACACACAGATCTTTAATTAAACCTAAACATTTTACCTGACTGGAATCAAATGAAAACAAATCTTTGTATGGTCTAGTAATATCTAGATTCAATCTTTCCATTACTGCTTTTGGCATCAAATTGTGAGATGCTCCATAATCAAGTATTGCATTATGGAGTATCTTGTCATGAACATTCAGGCTTACATAAAATGGAGGAGTTCCCCCACTTTCTGGTTTGCCATTAACCTCAGGGCCAAAAAGAAGTTTGGGTTGATCATCAAGAATATTTACTGAATCATCCAATCTAGTAATGTTAATGTTTAAAGACTTGGAAATCTGATTCCTATAGACATCATGTTTAGCCAATTCTGATAAAGGAACAGCTATCTTGAGTTTGCCTATTTAAGCTTCTAGATTAAAGGGTTTTTCTGTTTGAGCTTTAGCGTTTTGCACAGTTGGATTTTCTCGGTTTACTGGATCTTCAATGTTTTTCTCTTTTTCATGAATGAAGTTTTGCTTTGAAGATGTTTCAGGACTAACTTCTACTGTTTCTTCTACAGTTCCTACATGAGGAGATGTATTGGATTGCTGTTTGTCAATTGGTTGGTTATCAGAGACATCTTCAATTATTGGATTTGAAAAACTAGGAGTTATCCTAGGCAAAATTTGTATTTGGGGAATGTTTTGTACAGGGGAAGTATTTTGTACAGGGGGAATGTTTTGTTTTCCTTTGACATTTTGTTTTGTGGTTTTCTGTTTATTTTTCTCTGGTACATCTATCCGTCTACTTCTCAAGTTGTATTGCTTATGAACCTCGTAGATTGCTGTGTCATAGCCTTCTTTGAAATCAAAAGTCTCACCTGAATGAGTGTGGAATGTTTCAAGGATATGATTCTCTTGATCATCATGAGATAGGAAGACTTCTGGTTCATCTTTGTCCTCATTGACATTGTTTATTTCTACATCTTCTGTAGGTTCTTCTGAGGTTGAACCTTCAACAAAGTTTTCTTGAAAAGGTGGTCTAATGTTTTGATCAGGGACATTCTTTCCAATATTTTGGTTCAGATTCCTCCTAAAGTTTGGGTTTCTTGCAACATTCTGGTTATCAGTAGCAGACTTTCTTTCAATGGTTTCCACTCTATCACCTAATCTTTCCATACCTTTAATGATTACATCCGGCTTCTTTTCAAAAGCTGAAGGTTCTTCCTTCATAGGCATTCTTCTCTCTGCTCTTTCTCTGGCTCGTTTTTCTATCAGATTTGCTTCTACGCTCACCACTATGCTCTGCATTTCCTCTAGTGTTTGTGGAGCTCTTTCCCTAAGAGAATAAGCTATTTGAGAGTCAAAACCGTCTGGGAATTTGACCAACACGTTATTAGGTGGGGGTCTTAGATTCAGAGGAACTGCATGATATGATTCATTAAATCTTATGATGTAATCTGGTACGGTCTCATTTGGTCTTCTTCTTAATTTTTCAAATTCTGATAGGATTTGGAGAGGATCTTTCTTTTTCTCCCATCTGTTCAAAAATGCCCTATACAAAGCTTCTAGGTCAGCAATACTGTTCGGGGTGAGAGCCCTAAACCAAGTTCTAACTTCTCCAGTAAGACTTTGTACAAAAATTCTCATACGGATATCATCAGTATCAATCTCATAAAACTCAAAGTAATATGTCATCCTTTTGGTGTGTTGTTGAGCTGTGTAGGTACCTGATCCGTCAAAAGGTGTGATCTTACTTTGGTAGTCTGGTGGTAAAGCTGGAGGGTTGGCTGGTAATATTAAAGGGGCATATCGATTGGCCATTGGAAGATAAAGTGGAGTAACAAGAGTAGCCGGTCTAGTAGGAGGAGATGGAGGTCTAACAGGTGGAGATGGAGGTCTGACAGGTGTTTGAAAAGTGGCTGAGTTCGGAGATGCTTCAGTTATTACAGAAATGTTTGAGCTTTCTTGAAAGGCTTGCTCAGATTGAATGGAGTTATGAAATTCTCTGTCAAGATGATGCGAAACAAATCTATATTGCAATTCTTCAATGAACCAAGGATCTGGAATCAGCCTAGATAATTCAGTCTCAGAAAAATTTACAAACAAAGATGTTTCAAATCTCGCGTCGAAAGGAACGTCATCAATATAAATAATTTTCACAGGACAAGATGCAGATCTAGAGAGTGGTCTAGAACTACCTGTACTTTCCTGACTTCCTCTTTCAGAACTTTCTTGACTTCCTTGTCTTCTAAGAATCCTAGGAATCAGGTTTGGATTTTCAAAAATTGGTGGTAGATTTGGGTCAGGGTTTGACCTAGTATGTCGAATCCTTTCTGAAGCCAGTTTTCTTAGAATATGTGTTTTTGAATTTTGGGTTTTACTTGAAAAATAAATACAACTTCTACAAATTCTTTAAGAAATAATGATATGTGATTAAGATTTCCTCAAAGATCTGTTTAAACTAGAGAATCTGATTGAAAAATTTGAAACTAAGATTTCAACTTATAAGCTAAATCAGAGATAGACTGAAACAACATTTATTTACTTTTGAAATTGCATAGCAAAAGCAATTTCAAAGGCTTCCTAGCTGATTTTCAGACTCTGTCTGTAGATTATAAATCAAACAATAGTATCAATAAAATGATTCAGTTCCCCAGTATGGTCGCCACTATGTTATCACTCAGGTTTTCCTAGAAGTTGTGTAAGAGGAAAGTATACCCGAGGTAACCACAAACCAGCCTTTTAGATGCAGAATCTAGCCAATCTGCATCCAGAGAGGGCTCTCTCTTTATGATTTATCTTTGTTCTTGGAAGGTTTTAGGCTAGTTATAGATTCAAGAGTTTGTTTTGGAAAATGGTGGAATCCACAAACTAAGGGCAAGGTTGAGAGCTTTCAGTCCATTGGGCTATGGAATCAAAGGATGGCTTTACTGGATTTCTATTCTAAGCACAAGATGGTATTACAGGGCAAGATAGCTAGACAGAGAACAATCCTTAAATTTAAAGTGGATGGGATGATCTTGAAGGGATGAAAGGCAACTAAGAATCTTTCACCATGTTCAAAGAAAGAAGTGAAATGACTACAAGCAAAGAGCAATGAAGAATTCTGTGTTATAGTAATCAAACAATGTTTAAATCGGCAAAACATGAGTATTAAAATTCATCTTATAACTAATCGAGGAAAGAAAACATGAGAATAATCACATTTAAGAAAGCGGAAATTTTAATTAAGCAAATTCTGTTTCAATCCTTTAGTAAACTATTGAAACGGATATATTGAATTAGCATAAACTAATATAAAATTTAAACACAAGGGTTGGAAAATATTGAAGTGAAGTCCAACACATGAATCACCTGCAACAAGTCCAGTGCTTCAAAACGTCATCCAGTAAGCCACAAGTAAATTTGTCCAAAAGCTTTTTATTCCGAAAACCTCAATGTTACAGCAGAGTAATAGAATCCACCCTTCAAAACTCTCTTTGAAGGCTTATTTATAAAAAAATAATCTTAACAATCTTACTCTATCCTAGCCAATAATTCAGGCTGACTTAAAGCGTATTTACAACAAACAAGAGACACATGGTCTCGAAAATAGAATAATGAGTAACGGCTGATGTGTTGTTCCTTTCTTCATGGACGTGCTAAGGATAAGTGCTCAAAATAGGGCTCTGTGCTGTCCTTTGCGTATTCCTTTGACTTGTTGAATACTTTTTCTTCTCACAGATACTCTTTAATCTTTCATCTGATACTCTTTCATCTGCATTTCTGTTTTTTTACCATTTACTCAATAGTAAAGATAAACTTTTATCCTGAAAACATTTTTTACAAAATTTCCAGCATTTCCTTCCACCACTGATCATCTGGTATCATTGTTCTTCTTAGTTTCCTTAAAGTTTCATCTGCTTCAGTAAGTTTATAAAAAGTGGGCTCGTTCGGAAATAGATACTTTAGTTCATGCTCCAGATGAAATAGATTCCTCACTTTTCATAAATACTTTTCCCGGTTGGTAATACAGGTTCTGATGAGCTAGTAGAACCTATAGCTGTATTTTTAGCATGAGCTTTTATTCTTTTCTCATATGTTTCCCAGTCTACTATTTGATCCTCTGTGAGCATGGGACTTGGCAATTCACTGTCCAGCAAAGCTTGAAACTTCTCTCTGAAAACGTTGATATCAACCAAAATGTCAGTACACTTTCTTTCTAGATTTTGCATGAAAGTCCTCTTGGTGAAAACTCTCTTTGCTTCCAAAACTACACCTGTTCTGTAATCAATTCCTAACAATGCAAGCTGTTGTTTTGTTCTGGAATTCAAAAATTGAATGAGCTGCTGGGCCTGCTCCGGCTTACCTCTTAATTCATGTCTAGTTTTGTTTATTTCCTCTTGTGCTATCTTGACTAATTCATTTTGCTCAAAAATAGCTTGAATTGAGGGCCAAATACCTATTATTAATTCAATGATGTTGCACCAAAGAATATCATTTATTTCGTTCAGAGGCTTTTCCAGTGAAAGATCTTTTTGCAAAGCCTCAACCAATTTTTCCAATCTTTTTATTTCCCTGAGGTTGTCAGCAGCTGTCTTTTTGGATGTGTCATATTTTTCCTCCAATTTTGTTAATTGCAATTTTGTTTCCTGGAGCTCTGTGACCCTTAGCTGCAAACTCTCTATCTGTTTAATTAAATCCTCAGAATTCAAATTAGAAATATTCACCTGAGATGGTTGTTCCTGCTGTCCTGTAGTTGTAGTACCTGTTGTTGAAGTCTGCTTGATAATTTCCTGTTCCTGCAATGCTTTTTCCAACTCCTTCTCTGTTTCATTTAGTCGCTCTGTCAAATTCAAAAGCAACTCCATCATTTCTTCTTGTGATTTTCCTTTTATAACTTCCTGTGTCTGGGGGTGTCTCAAGGCTGGTATTTTCAGCTGTTTTCTGAGTGCAGCTATATCATCCTCTTTCTTTTTTATCAGTGCCTCAATACCTTTAGTGTCTTTGGGATTGTGACCCAAACCAATGATGATCTCTTCTAGAGACTTTATTCTATTGTCCTTGTCCTGTGAGGAGGCCCTTTCAATCTTCAATGTTGCAGTGGTATTATTCAAGGAATCTTGCAGCGTTAAAGCTGCCATGGCTTTGTTGGTGAGAGTAGAATAAACCATTTCCCCTGTTTGCCTATGAAGCTCTATCTGATCCAAGGGATGGATATCCTTTGTTAAAACTTCAAAATTTGTTCTGATGTAATCTGTTGCTGAAGTTGGCTTTGGCACTTTAGCTTTGAAGTGGCTCATTTGCATTTTACCTTGTGAAAGATCAAATGCTGACATCAACCTTTGCTGATTGTGAGGAGCCATCTTCATATCCTGATCATAGACCTTCATTTTTAATGGTTCATTCCTTGTTTTGATATCAATGAAGGTTTTCTTTATGTCTCCAGTACCTGTCTTGGGCGGTCTGAAAGAAGATACTTCAGTGCTCAGTTGCTTTTGTATCCCTTTCCGGCTTATATTTGTTTCACTTGCTGTACCTGTTTGCTGACTATCTTCCCTGCCATCATCAAATATTTCATCTATGATCTCTACATCTGGAGGTAGATCAGATTTATGTTTTTTAGCTTGATAGACTTGTGGGGCTCCTTTTGAAGGTGTGGTATCTGGAGCTGACCTCTTTTTCCCTATTTCCACATTTAGTGGAGTTTGCATCTCTGGAGCTTGGATTTGCTTTGTTGGTGTTTGAGAAGCTTTAGATTGTTCTGGTGTTTTGGAACTCTGTGATTTTTCTGCCATGACCAGGGTTTCAATGACCTGAACTATAGGTTCTTTTCCTTTACCTTTAGGCTCTGCTGCTACTGATGGGCTGTCTTCCTGTATAGCTTGTTGTAGAGTGGCTGTTGAAGAAGTGCCAATATAGGGTACCTGCATTTGATCATATGCTTCTAGGTCAAATTTCTTCTCAACATCTTTCATAAGTTTATTCAATTTGTCAGCTCCACTTCCCTCTTCAACAAGTGTTCCTTTAACCCATTCATCTTGATTTGCATACTGTTCTATGTCAGGAATTCTGTAATGTACATAAGGAGATGAGTTATTTTTTAACCTTCTTTCACAAATGAAACCAAAGGGGTCATAAGGGACCCAACGGAAAGATGTCTGGAATTTTCTCTCTAATAAAAGTTCTGCTTCTCTATCAGCTTCTCTAGAATTGCAAATGAAAGGACCTAACTGGCTTTTGATCCTTAACTGTGCTTTCTTCTTTACATTGCAGAAATGGATTACATCTGAGTTATTCATCTGTCTAAAGTATTCCAAAGCAAAAATTCTCATTGGTACATATCTGGGTAATTTGAATGGATGTAATTCACATCCATAAATCCTGATGACTGTATGGTTTTGGTACAAGTACCAATCCCCAACTTTATAACTCTTTGACAATTGCAAGGTCTTTCTAATCTCAGTACTAAGCCTGGGGGGAGAAACTCCTGTTAACAAGGTTGTAGCAGGATATACAAACTGATCAATGAATTCTGAATAAGAGTAGGGAGAATCAGAGGACAAATGAATGATGGGGGACCAAAAAATAACAGACCTGGGATTACCTTTAGCATCAAGTTTCTGATCAGGGAAAGGGAATTTGTCTGAGTGATAGAAAATTATGAGGTGATAGATAACTGAGGAGTACTTGAACACTTTTTCATCATCTAGCCTTAAAAATTGATCATGGATTTTGTTGGCAATGAAGGAAGCATAGTCATACTTAATCTCAGGAAGCTGTCCAGGGGTGAAGATAGATAGCAAAGCCAGAGTTATCTCGTCAACATACTCACTGGTATTGAATCCTAAGACAAAGGATATTACATTCACAATAAGCCTTCCCAATTGATTGAAAAAGTAAAAACCATAGGGGGGAGTCCCTTTTGGCTGATGCTCAGGTAACATGAAATACTGACACATTGCTTTTAATTTCTCTGGGGTTAACTGCCTAGTTTTCTCAATCAACCCTTCCATGGATAAAAGTGCTAATTCTTGTTCTGGCTCAAAGTATAACATAGCATTGATAGCCTGAGGTGTGATAGGGAACATAACACTTTGATCAGGAGCTAATACAGCTCTTTGTGCAGGATCATAATTTGCATGACAATAATGAATGATTTCAGGGAAAACGTGAACTGTAGGAATAAAATACCTTGGGAGATTGGATTCCCATAACCCTATAAGATCTTGCCCCTTTGAGTGTTCGTCTCTGCAGCGACAGAATCTCAAACGGGGACTTTCATCAAAATGTAGGTCTTTTATTTGGAAATCTTCATCTATCAGAGGTAAATAGTCCAAATCTCGGTGGGGAGCATTCAAAGGAGTGACATTTAGAGCAGTTGGGGCACTCCATTTTGATTGGATTCAAAATGGAGGTTTACGTTTTCTTACGAATACGGACGGGATATCGACAAAGAAGTGGAACAAATTGCGAGTTTGGAAGCAATTTCTGATTTCAACTCTTGATGAGGACTCGAGAGGGATTTTAACCCTTTTGGAAAAACACAAGAAACTAAGCTTAACTTGCAGTCGGGGTGCGGAATGATAAATACCTGTTTTTTAATGGAAACTGGTTCTTCAACAGGTAATGGACAATGACAGGAACGTTCTTCAACACGGGCGCAGCGGAATTTCTGAGTAATTTGGTGTATTTGCAGTGAATTTTGAAATTTGCAGTGGGAGCTTAGTCTCTTTCGAAAACCAAAATAACTAAAAAAACGCGAAAAATGGCTTAAAAACAAGTCAAAAGGGTTTTGTCGTTTTGAAGATTGATGGCACGTCATTAAGCGTGCGAGGGTAATAATGTAAAGAGTAGGGCAGTGTTGATAAGCGATGGCAGTGAGCCACTTTGCAACATGGGAAGAAAGCGATAAAAATCGCAATGGCGACGATTCCACGGATGCTTGCCACGTGGAATGCTGAATAGTCAAACCCGCTCAGTCCCCGCTGGCTAAAAAACTCACACGCGATGGGCAGCGGGATTGATCGGGACCGTTGATCAACGGAGGAATGATCTGACGGCTGGAGGAAAGGGAAACTTGTGCGGTTTCGAAAGTGGGCCCGTCGGGGTTTAAACAAGTTTTGACATGTAATCTAATCACCCCGGGGAGAAGCTAATAGGCGGGAATGGTTGTTAATTAGTCCAAATGACTAATTAACCCCGTGAATTTATAAAATGAATTGAGGCGGGGTTTGGCCATGTGGAATGCTGAGTATGGTGGCGCAGGATTCCGTCGTAGTTTATTCTTGTTTTTGGTGTTAAACACATATGTGACGTGTCTAACGCTTTTCTATATATATTTTATTATACGATGAATAAATTAATATAATTAATTCATCATAGGGGCGGAATGTATATATAAGGTTATAGTTTTACCAAAGGGCTTTATAAATCGGGGTATTTATTTTAAATGTGCGGGACTATATATACTTTGGTAAAACATTATAATAAGAGGGTTTTGGGGATATTTATTAGAAAAGGGAGTTATATACATAGGAAAAAGGGATTTCACTAGGGATTTAATATAATAGAGTTAGGTGTTAATATGAAAAAGGACAAGGAAAATCAAAACATCTTGGTATATCTAAGAAAGTGGAAACTTATGAAGTAAATTGCACATTTTATCTTCAACACTTAAGCTTAGAATAACAAGTTGTCTTGAGGAATTTTATGTTTGAATGTTGCATGGTTTCTGAAGTAAAGTTTTGATGGATTTTGCCAGGAAAAATTAAAAATGGAAGATGATAATGATGGATTATTTCAAGTGCTTAGGTTTTTTTGATCATTAGGCCGAGGGTCCGGTCCCTCCAGAAGTCAAGGAAATGCCTTGAGCCCCTTTGATCTCAAATTACCTTAGTACTTTTGGGGAAATTAGTAAAACTCTTGAGGGGGAAAAATGATGAGGGAGGTTAATGAATTTGACTTTGCTTGCTGTGATTTTCCGGTGTATTTCCTGCTTTAGCTCCTTACTTGAGTCGGCCTTAAGGGAAAGAGAGGATTCTTTACAGCACAAAGGCTCTTGGGAATATGGAGATACAAAGCTTAGGCACTTCAAGACTAGCTTTCCATGGGATTGAGCAGGCTTTTATAGATGGGGAAGGAGGGAGTTGGGATCCCTATTATTATGGGATTGGCCCTATCGTAAAGAAGGTTCCATGGGAGGTGGCAAACCACTTCCCCTCCATAGAACTCCCGCGTCCAAACCTCCCAACTCAAGATAGGCAATGGTTCCCGAGTTTGTTGGAACTCAACTTCTCGCCATCTCTCTTTATTTAAAGCGCTCCTCTTATGGGTGGCGCGATCATCGCTCTATGATAGAGCGCCGCCTGGCGCGACATCTTTGTGATTTTCCCCATTGGCGCGAGTATTGAACTCCGCCCGAACGCGCCAATGCCAAAAGGGATGTTTTTCATGATTTTTGCAAGGAGATGTCTCAAGGTGTAAATAAAGCTCATGCTTAGAGGAATGCATTGATGATGTTTTCAAGGCATGACAATGTTCACAGGTCACAAAATGGGTCCTCCATTGTGCGGGACGGGGAATGGTAGGGACGGTGACAAATTACTGTATAACAAACATACAC
>JAXQQM020060471.1:0-24220 GCA_034641835.2 Pinus albicaulis
GTTTATAATGAATTCTTCCAGATTTACTACCAAAATTAAGGTAAACACATGAAAGTTAATAATAAATCAAGTTAATCATGAGGGTAAAATGTACCTTTTTTGTGACCCAATATACTCCCCATCTTACCTTATTGCATGTCCTCATGCAATGAGATGATTGAGATGTAGTAATGTTAAAGAATAGGTAGGGTAGACTTCCTCTTTATATAGTCTAAAACCATGTTTCTGTTTAACTCTTGTAAAAGCCTAATTTTCATGGCTCTCTGGAAAATCATAGTTATGGTGGTAGCCTTTAGGACGGTACCATATGATAGGACACCAGTAGTGACACCCTATCCATGTAGGACCCATGCATAAAATGATGTTACTATATGTGAAAAAATGAACAACAACTACTTTAAAATTTCTATAATTAAAAGGCTCCTGATTCTTAACACTATTAGTTGATGCCTACCATCTTTTCTTAGTGGCTAACAAGGCATCTTCTCCGATCTCCTAAAATTATTCTCTCCCATCGTGTACAATATCCTTGTGGATTGGTCCCAACTTGGCTATAACCCCTTCCTATTTCATAAATATTTTGTATTGAGTGAAGAGATGGAGAGGTTTAGTGGGTTCCCCTCTAACCTAGAGATCTAGACCATGTTCTATTTTCTGAAAAAATGTTATAAGCTTTAGCTCACTTGATTTGATTATCAGCGAAAGAGATGAATTCTTTAAACTGGATGTATCCTATAAAGGGGCTTGGATTAATGTCTCTTTCATCCTCCAAAAAGAAGTTGTGCATATATAGTTCGCACTAGAGGCACTAAAATTTCTCATTATGTTCCCCACAACATTGCAAAATTTGGCAGTAGTCTTAAACTTGGTGGGTTTCCCTACTCTAATGGCCTTTAATTTTAATAAAAGATATCTTTCTAAGAAGAACATAACATAATTGGTAGCAGGTGATCTACAAGATAGTACATATGAGTAAATTGAGCAAATCGTGTTTGTTTGCATTGTGGCTTCGTCAAACTGAGCCTGTGCTCTCTTTACTTTTTCCTGTTCACCTATGAAGTTGGAAGAAGTCTCATATTTAGTTTCAGTAATTTTCTTGATTTTTTCCAGAAGCTCCTGATGTACTTGTAGTGGTACCACTTCCTTCTTATAGTTATCCAATTCTTGATGGGTTTGTGTCAATGCATCTTGAAGTCTTGAAATATCGACTTCTTTTACAAAAGGAGTATAAAAAGGTGTTTCATCTATCTGAGTTTCCTTTGCCTGCATCTCCAATTATATTTGGGTTCCCACTATATATGTTTCTAATTTTGTGGGTTTCAGCAGTGTGTGTCTCTACTTTTGTCTGAGTATCAACAATGTCTGTTTCTTTCTTAGGCTTCCAAGCCTTGTCTACCTCTTTTAAGCATTCCCTCAATTGATTGACTGTTCTTTTCAACTTTTTATACTTCTTGCACAATTTCCTTAGCTTGGCCTTGCTGAATTACTTTTCTTTGTAGGGCTTCCAATAAGAGAGGGCATAGTACATCTTTCAGGCACAGGGGGAGCTATACCAATTTCGAAGCCATAATCTGGTAAAACAACATTTTCTTTAGGCACTGAAGGAGCTATTCCTATATCAGTATTTTGAACCAATGTGATAGAATTTTGTTCAAGCGCCATGGAAATTGTGCCTACATTAGTACTTTGGTGAAATAGGATGGTGTTTTCATCAGGCACCATGGGAATTGTGCCTATATCAATACTATGTTCTAATGGGATGATGTCACATGAATGATTTTCGGACTCAGGAGTTTTTTTTGCAAAGTTTTCTTCCTCCACATATTCACCACCACAGGGTGTTGAATCCCCTGAATTTTGCATTTCCTCCTCAGATGGTAAAATCTCAGTGTAACCAGAACTGCCAACAGGAGCAGTCTAGTCTAGAGGAAAAATTTTTCCCTCATAATTCCCAAAGGGGTTTATTTCTTCGCAAAATTCACTCATACTTTCCAGTACTCTTGTCATTTCCTCCTCATATCCCTGTAAAACTCCTTCTTCTATGTTTAGAGGAGGTATATGAGATTTTCCTGCCTCGTCGGCCAAGGTGGAAGTGTTTTGTCTTGAATTTAATGACTCGGAGCATCTTCGTTTCACCAAACCCGAGGTCAAGGGATGGTTCCTTTTTCCTCTGGCTTTCCTTGGAAATAATATTTCCCTTCTTGGCTGGTCAATTTATCTATTATCTAGGTTTCTTTCTAATGGGGTTAGGACAGGGTTTACAAATCTGTCCCAAGTCAAATAATGCTCTATTAATTCATAGGTGATAATTAAATTTATCAGACCATGATGGTTGATAAATTTGTGTGGATTTTTAGCCCTCTTAACCCGACTAGATATGTCATGCAACAAAGAATTCAAGAAAAATGGAAAATTGACTGAAATTTTCTGCTTGAGTACTGCTAATAGTTTGAGTTGCTAAGGTTTTACCACGTCTTGGTGACCATAGCATGTAATATAATTCTGAATGATGATTTCCAGTTCTCATAATGGTTCCTTCAAAGTCACGGGGTGAATCCCCTTTGCATACCAAATTCTCGACTGGATCTTGGAATAATTCAACTGCTTCGTGTAGCAGAATGTGCTTGTCAGTCCACTTTTTTCCTTCTACCGGAAGTCCATAAACCTCAACTATTATAGTTTCTGATATTTTTATGTCTTTTCCTTTCACATTTGTGTGTCCATTCTACAGGAATTCTAATGCTATCTCAGTGTGAAATCCCAGCAATTTTTCTAAATATGAGAGCCAACCAACATTCTGCAGTATAGCATGAGCATGTTCTGTAACATTGAGTATTGTGGGCTCTTTGCAGACAGATCTTCCACCCATGACTGTTGTGTCTCAGAGGCTGAATTCTACTTCTATAGGCACTACTCACAACTGCATAATTTTAGAACATCACAAATACTGAATGCAAATACTTTGAAAATGTTAAAAAGGGTGTAAATGAAATTATATTCATTTGTCAAATCGGCAGGTTTTAGCAGATTTTTAATATTAGTTCGCATGCTTGCTCATCATGTATACCTATGTACATTTTTTCCACTCCAATGAGAGAAGGGAATTCATGCCCTTAGAGTGCAAAAAAAGAGAAATATGTTGAGGATCATTTAATTCATTAGAATAATAATAGGAGCAAAATACAATGCAACAGAAATCCATCAAATTAGCTCAAATCATGAGGATGGTGGGGAAATGATTAAAAAGGAAAAACATAGAAATAATTATTATGAAAAGGATTTTTTCTTTGACAAAAAATTGTGACAGAACATGATATGTAAAGAGTGGTGACAACTGCTAGAATTAAGTGACCAGGCACAATTAAGTTAATTCATATATAGTTTTACCATGCATACTGGTTTTTATAAAGATAACACTATTTTCATTATAAATTCTCCTTAGGGAATGGGATAGTAAGAATGAGTGAATATAAAATTATTGGTTATTCAACATGAAACTCCACGCCACAAGCAGAGCCATTGCTACCAGTAGGTGTCCATAGCCTTGACAGGGTTGCATTCTAATCCAAAAATGAGCCAAAGTCCTTTATTTAGTGTTTATATAATTTAATTATTCTCATAGAGAGAACACTATGCTGGCATGGTAACCAGATAAACACAGTTCCATTCACTAGGTTTTAACAAAGTAATCAAGTCGGCTTGTGATGAGACCTCTTGTCCTTTAGGATTGTTCTGGCTAGAAGGTCATTACCCTAGTGTGGTGGCCATAGTGGGAATACTACTTGTTATCTCCTTATGATCATGGTAGGATGGCTCATGATGAGACCCCCTATCCTCTCTAGAAGGTTTACATATTATTTTCATTTTTGTATATTTTTGAATCATAAATAGAGGGAGGCTCATTAACTCCTTAAGAGTTAGGGATGGTGTGAGGAGTGAAAAGAAATTCCAATGAAATTTATACACCTATTCCTAAGTCACCATACCCTAGAAGATCAACCATTGATAGTGTAAAAATATAAAACAACATGGTATTAAGATAATAATTTTTTCATAATATCTCTAAAGAAAAGATATCCAACAAGCCATTACATAGTTTGAATCATATCCAATGTCTAGAAATAAAGATACCCATAAAAGGTAAAAAGAGTTATAATTGTTATTAATATCATTGTTTTTATCCTTCTTAGATGCATATTCCTTATCCATAAGATGATTCTCATGACAAAATGTATGAGAAAAAGGAAAAAATTCATTTAGACATGTACTTATTACAAAAACACGGTTGTTCATTTGACCAAACAATGATTGTTCAATAGTTTGAACAATGAAAACACACAAAAAAGAAAATTTGTTGTTCATTTGATCCAAATGGAAAATGACATCCACCCATGGTATTAATCCACCCATGTTATCCATCCACCCATGAAATTTACCCATGGTATTTTAAATGGCATCAATCCATGGTATTCATCCACCCATGGTATTTATCCACCCATGGTATTGTAGGTGGCATGTACCCATGGGTATTCGTTCATCCATGGTATTATAAGTGAGATCCATCCATGGTATTTACCCAACCATGGAATTTACCTATGGTATTGTAACAAAAAAATGCTATAAGTAACAAGTTGTATTTTGTAAAAGGACAGATTTTTCCACCACAATGTAGCTTCTAATGTTATTCTCTATTTTGATAAAACAAGTTTCTTTGTGGTTTTATTTGTTGCATGTTCTCTCTTTTTCCTGACATTCTAGTTTTGCAGATCTTGTCAAATCCATTTCAATTTTTTAGATCTTGGGGGATTTCCCCCAAGATCCAGATTAGTGGTATCATATTTAGGTTACGCCTCCATGGGAATGAGGGTTTGAAGCATATTTCAGTTTCAATGTTTTGCAACAATATTTAGCAAACTCCATGAATTTTTTTGGGTGACGAGTTTGAAAATCAGATCTGAAACTTTTGGTGAAAAAATTTACCAAAAAAAATACCTGATCTGGATTCCTTGCAAAAAAATACCCAATTTCAAAAAAAATTGGCCAAATTGGAGTTGGGATGAGGGAGATATTGCTGATTCAAAATTAGCAATGTTGCAGCACTTTTTCTGATGACAATTCATGGATGGCGGCTCTCTTGTCATTTCTTATAGTTTTTAGGGAAATTTTTTAGATAAATGGTTATATATCTGAGATCCCATTGAAAAATCACCCAATTTAAAAAAAAGAATCGGTTGAATCGGATTTTGGATGAGGGAGTTATCGTTGCTTTAAAATCAACTATTTTCTTTCAGAAATTTTGTGACGGTGGGACAATTCTAGCGCAAATATGAGAGTCTAGAGTATCCAAATAGTGATTTCAAGCACATGAGAAGATGTAGAATGACCTTTCCATTTCCAAAAATAGGTTATAATAAATATTCCAAGTTATTGACTGAGTTATGCTCATTTTAAATCTAGAGCACCATTTGGAGCGGGTTCCCTTTGGAGACTTGCCCTCCCACCCCGATTTAGTAGGCACCTGCTTCACATTCATTAGTTTCAGCATAATAGCATTCGTCTTGGTTTATTTGGAGACATGTCCTCCCACCCCAAACTATGTAGGCACCTGCTACTTCATCGACAATCAACATCATGGTTATGGGTCAACCACACAAAATCCTTCTCATCGAAGTCCATTTTCTAGGTCGCATACTGTTAGTATCACAGTTGGTCACAAGCATTACAGGGTATCTCTATCCTCAGATCTTCATTTTTCATGGTTCTAGGTCATCCAAAAACCAACACTTCTTCAAAGTCCATTTTCTAGGCCACACATTGTCAATATCACAGTTGGTCACAAGCATTACAGGGTATCTCTATCATCATATCTTCATTCATCACGGTTATGGGTTAACCACACAAAACACTTCTCTTCAGTGGCTCTTCATATTCAACAAAGGTTTCTCAGGAAGGAATTTCATGCAATGGGGACCATTTCTTCCTAAGGAGGGAGGAATGATCCGAATGGAAAATGGCATCCACCCATGGTAGTCATCCACCTATGTTATCCATCCAATCATGGAATTTACCCATGGTATTGTAAATGGCATCAACCCATGGTATTCATCCAACCATGGTATTTATCCACCCATGGTATTGTAAGTGGAATGTACCATGGTATTCATTCACCCATTGTATTGTAAGTGAGATCCATCCATGGTATTTACCTGTGGCATTGTAACAAAAAAAGGCTACAAGTAACAAGTCACATGTTCTAAAAGGACAGATTTGTCCACCACAATGTAGCTTCTATAGTTATTTTATGTTTTAATAAAAAAATTTCTTTGTTGTGTGTTCTCTCTTTTTCCTGGCATTCTAATTTTGCAGATCTTGTCAGATCCATTTCAATTTTTTAGATCTTGGGGTCTTCCCCCCAAGATCCAGATCATCATTTGACCAAACAACAACTGTTCAGTCGATTGAACAACAACTGCCCAATAATTTGAACAGAAAAAACACACAAAAGATAAAATCAGATGTTCATTTGACCAAACAATGGTTGTTGACTCGATTTAACAGTAGTTTTTCAATCGTTTGAACAAAAAAACACACACAATATGGAAAATACGATGTTCATTTGACCAAACAATAGGGGTTCACTCCATTGAACAGTAATTGTTCAATCTTTTGAACAAAAAAAACACAAAAAATAAAATTTGATGTCCATTTGACCAAATAGCTGCTGTTCAGTCGATTGAACAACAAATATTCAATATTATGAACAACAAAACACACAAAAGAAAAATCTGATGTTCATTTGATCGAACAAGGAATATTTAGTCGATTGAACAACAACTGTTCAATCGTTTGAAAAGAAAAAACACACAAAAAATAAAATCCGTTGTTCATTTGACAGAACAGCAGCTGTTTAGTCGATTGAACAACAACTATTCAATTGTTGGAACAACAAAACACACAAAATAAAGATTCGTTGTTCATTTGATCGAAAAACGATTATTCAGTCGATTGAACAACATCTATTGAATCATTTGAACATAAATAACACACAAAAAATAAAATATGTTGTTCATTTGATCGAACAACGACTGTTCAATCATTTGAACAACAAAATACACAAAATAAAAACACGATGTTCATTTGATCGAAGAACGGTTGTTTAGTCGATTGAGCATCAGTTTTTCAATCATTTGAACATCAAAAACACACAAAAAAAATCGTTGTTCATTTGACCGAACAGTGGTTGTTCATTCAATTGAACAATAACTTTTCAATCTTTTGAAAAAAAAAACACACAAATGAAAAATCCGTTGTTCATTTGATGGAACATAATTTGTTCAGTCGATTGAACAACTATTCAATCATTTGAACAACAAAAACACAAAAAAAATAAAATCCATTGTTCATTTGACAGAACAATGGTTGTTCAGTCGATTGAACAACAACTATTCAATCATTTGAACAACAAAAAAACACAAAATAAAATCCACTGTTCTTTTGATCGAACAATGACTATTCAGTTTATTAAACAATAGATGTTCACTCGTTTGAACAACAAAAAAAAGAAGAGAGAGAGAAAAAAAAATTGGATGTTCAATCAACTGAACAACATTTGTTCAGCCAACTGAACAAACACAAAAAAAAGAAATTTTTGTATCTGTACAGTGATGGAATCAAAATCAAATGCAAGACAATATATACATTATTTAAAAAACTAAAAAACATATTTTTATGAAGGTAAAGTTGTTGGGTAATAACTCCATGCAACTAAAATTTGCATGGTGGGGTCATCATGTACCTGTTGGAAGAAAGACTCCTTTGTGAGTGGGTTATGATAAAGACGTACCCGATGTCCGTTTACTATAAAGGAAGAGTCAGATCCATCTATTGTTATGTACTTCTTGAATTTCATATGGGCCTATCCACCTTGTCTATAGTTTACCTGGGCAGTCTTGAAATCTAGAGTCGTAGAGGAGTGCCCAATCCCCTTCTTGAAATGTATTATTCTTGATAAGACAACAATGCATTGTAAAGCAAGAAACCAGGCCTCATATAGTTCATTTATCTACTGAGTCTTTTGATTTGAGCCTTTGTCAAGTCCAGTCCCACTTCTTGTGTTGTTCTGAGAGTCTTTATTTCAAATTCGGTGGGAAAAATTGGCTCTTTGCTGAATACTAGTTGGTACAGAGAATATCCAGTAGTATTTTTCCAGGTTGTGTGGTAGGACAACAAGGCCTATAGCGGTCTAGTATCCCAGTCCCGTTGATGTGTTGAGACCACTTTAGTCATAATTACTTCAATGACTTTATTGGTACTTTCAACCTGCCTGTTCACCTGTGGGTGATATGGAGAAGTGTGTTACACCATTTTTTTGGTCATCTAACTCATTATCATTAGATGAACCCAAGTACACCATGTAAGACCAATTTTACCCTAAGTTAAATTTCTTTCACTATGTCAAATAACATTGGTCCATATTTCCTGGGCATATTTAACCCAGACAAAGAAATTAATTAAATAAATCATTATTTATTTAATTATTTCCTAGGAACAAGTTATTTAAATCATTATCTAATAACATTCCTAGTTAAATTTGACTAAATAATTTTTAAACAATTAAATAAATCACTATTTATTTAATTGTATCCCCATCATCTCCCTAAAATAATAAATAAATCATTTATTTATTTATTGTTTATAAATAAAGGAATTGACCCACGTCAAAAGACTTTTTCCCTCCAACAAATATAATAAAATATTCCTAAAGGGTGGTTCTAGAATTTGATTAATAATATTTTATTCATGCATCGAGTTCTAGGCCGCCCCAATATTTTGTTATAAATAGGAGGGTTTTCCCCATTCATTAGTCACCTTCATTGCATTAGATCACTCGGGATCTACTCTTGGTCACCATTTTTCCATTGTTGCTTTGTGAACTCCCATTGAGTTCTATGTTTCTCTAGTTTTTCTACACCAATAAGAGAGAGGAATGTTAGATCTGAAACACTGAGGACTTTCAAGAACCCATCCCACTGAGGAGAACCGGAAAACACCTTTCTTGTTTTCCTCTCAGGTGCCCCATTCTTTAATATAATACAAATCATTCTTTTAAACATTTTGTTCTTGTCTTGTCTATTGGATGCATGGAGCCATATTATATTTTATCTGCTTAATGTCTTTTGTGCTTAGATCTAAATTTGTGCAGCAGACTTAAAGATATTTTGCAGCCATAATCGATGTTAGGGCTATTTTTTATGCGTAGCTAAAGTGATCTTTTACGACGAAAGAATCATACTAACAATTGGCGACTCCACACGGGTTTTATTTTACGACCGCTGTCGTTTTATCTATTCCTGCATATCCATCTGTTTCAGACCCTAGGGTTTCTCTTCAGTTTTCTGTTTTTCCTATTTTTATGGTGCTTTCCACCTCTAAAACCCTCAATCAGTCAAATTTTTAACTTTTTGAAGCTCTGCCTTATTGCTGCTAGTGTGATGTACATCAAGAATGTACCGAGACGAAAAATTTTTCAAATCTACCGCCGAGAGATCCGGATCTCGCAGGTCGCACTTATTGGTCTCAAAAAGTGTGACCTCGGCCTTCGTGTCACACTTTTCTCGCTCTCTAAATCTGCGTCCCGGACAGCAAACAAGCCGAGCCCTGCGACCGCACTTTTTCTCCGCAATTTCTAACTTTTCTCGGGTTTGTCCAAGCTTCGCTGGCTTCACTGTCCTGGCGACTCAAGCTGATTCATTATTTCAACTAAGTGGGAATATTTCCCCTTAGGGCTCTAGTACCCTCCACTTTCTGTGGGAGATTTTTTGTTGTTTCAAAAGTCTGAATTTCCAGAGTTTCAGCCTTATTTCTTTCAGATCTGATACCTTAGTTTCAGATCTCTTTCAATCAGCTCTTCCCCCTTTCAAATCACCTCATATAGTTTTGTTTGGGTTCATTTCTAGGGCCGCCTCATTGCCCCTTCTATTTTTAGCTGATCTCCCCCTTTTTTAGTAGCAACCTTGTCTCTGCCTCTTTGTTGTTCTTTGCACCTCTTTTCAGCAGATTTCTCCTTTAGATCCCTGTCCCTCCTGACCTTAGATCTATTGGCCTCTTTTTGCATGCCTTTCCTAGTTTTTTCCTTCTTATAGACCTGTTTTGAGAGACCCGCCTTCTTGGGTTAGATTGATGCATTAGTAGCTGTTAATTTTCTGTTTTTTTAGTTTTATTTACTGTAGATTTATTTTCAGTTACACAGCACACTTTTTCTTTTACTCTCAAAATGTTTGGGTTTAAGCAATTAAAATTAACGCACGCCACACACTGACCCTAAGTGAAGAAGATCTTGGTTAACAGCACCTGGAAAAGACTTTAAAATCAATTGTCACTGCACCTCTCCGCCCTTGACCTCACTTGATTTTGTCCCTCCCTACCCTTGTCGGTTTTTCTTCTTCCCGTCATCATTGCACCCCCAAGGCGCTTCTCCTAGAGACTTCTTGGCCTTCAACCTCAGTTTCCGATCGGTCGACTTCCTCCTTCCCTTCGTCATCGAGTAAGTCCTCCCCTGAGTCTGCACTCCGACTCTTCCTCTGATTGTTCGGGTTCTCCCCCTCCTCTTGGTTCCCCCCCTCTTACCTTCACCATGTCTAGTTCCGGACCTAGCCCTAACCCCAGTTCTACTGCTGGGTCGGTGTCCAGTGGAACCCCTACAGGACCTACCTCGACTACCCCATTACTCCCTTATATGGCTAGCCTCAGTCTCCCCGATTTCAATCAGCTCATTAATGACCCTATTTGCCACGATGTCAGTTGGCCTGCTATGCCAACCAAGCTCCCCTCCGACATTCCCAAGTTCGAAGGCCTTGCTAGTGAAGATCCCTCCAACCATATCTGATCTTTCCACATGTGGTTTTCCTCCAATTCCATCACCGATGACTCCATCCGTCTTCGATTGTTCCAACGCACGCTTACCGGCGAAGCTTCTAAATGGTATGTTGACCAAGCCACCTCTTCCCATACCACCTTTGCGACCATTGCCTAAGCCTTTCTATCTTATTTCCAGCTCCCCCTCCGATACGACACTGGTAATGAAAACTTAACTTCTTTCCATCAATCCTCTGTAACCCGCCTTTCTTCTCATGTCCAGGAATGGCGGCGAAGACGGAACTTGTGTCGTGCCCCCCCCTTTTAATATCGGGTTTACATGGACTGGTTCCTTCACTCTCTCTTACCTCCCATTGGAAAAGATGTCACATCCCATTTTCCCCAAACCGAAGAAGCTGCCCTCCAAATAGCCTTGAAATATGACCTCATCTACGCCCAATCCAGTTATGTTTATACCATCCTTCTTGACCTCCCTAAGCCCGGTGGCTCTCATGCCTTGGGGGCATCTCACTCTGTCGACGGAGCCCTATCACATACCTCTGCTCAACATCCTGTGGGCTACGGTTTCCCTCCAGGAGGGGCCAGTCCCTCCGACACATTCCCCCCTCCAGGTAGCATGTACCTAGGATACGGCATGCCTCCTCCTTTTGCCCACACTCCTGCTTACCTCAATGTTGCCCATCCTAACCCTTATCCTTACCCACAGCTTGGTGTCCCAGCTCCTCTAGCATTTGGACCTCTCACCCCCTTGCCTTCTCCACCCCCACCGCATCACTTACTACCCCCTCCAGGGAACGTATTTGTGCAGCGGGACGCAACCAATTCTCTTCCTTCTCAAATAAAGAGGAAAGGAAATCAATTTTCCTCTGGTAATCATGGACCCAATCCTTCGAGTATTGATCCTCACACTGCTAACCAGCCACAGGGTTCTCAGCCCAAGCCGAACAGGCCACTTCGCACCAATAAGCTCTATTCCCGTTGCGGTGTTTATGGTCATTACACTCACGATTGTCCCTTATTACCACAAATGTGGCAGATGTGGGATTCTTAGGCCATCGTGCGGGGACAACACTCCTCCCCTACTGTCCCTCCCACCCTAGCTACTTCTCAACCCGATGTGTTTACCAATCCTTTCCCTCAACAAGGATTTATGGCCACTCAACCCCCTCATGCCCCGGTAACCACTCAACCTTCCCCTTCCAGTTCCTCTGATTACCAGATTCTCATGATGGCCTTTGACCCCCCTCTCACTGTCGACGTTAGCCTTCAAAATCGGTCCCGTCAGTATTCCACACCTTCTGTTCCACCTGTCTCCGAGTCTCGATCGTCAGGTCCTACAGAGCCTCTATCGATACCCAATGATCCCTTCCAACTCCCTCCGCCCAAAGCCGAGGTTCATCCCAAGCCTCCTAAGGGACCATTACGCTAAAATGCTGCCTCTAGCCGGGCTGCCCATTCATACAACATCGTAGATGATCTGGCCCAATCTCCTACTGCCATTTCAACACTGGAACTCCTCCAGTCGTGTCATTTTCAAAAGAGGGCTCTACTATCTACCATGGGTGCTGCAGATCCTGCTGATGACCAATTGATTTTTTTCGATGCCTGTCAGTCAGATCATCCCCCTCTTCCTCCTTCGGTTTCTTTCCAAATCCCAGTCAAAATCCGAAATGCCAATGTTGCTTAGTGTATTATTGATGAGGGGGCATCTACTTGCGTAATTTCCGCTTCGGTTTGGAAAAAACTCAGATCCCCTAAGCTGGCCCCTTCCACCATCACCCTTCGCACATGGGATGGCCATGCCTCCCAGCCCATTGGCCTTTTCCGTAACTATCCTATCACCCTTGCCAGCAAGACTGTTTGTGTCGACGTTGAAGTTATCGACACCCCTCTTGACTACAACATTCTTTTGGGGCGTAGTTACACCTATGCCATGTCAGCCGTCCCATCCACAGTCCACCGCAAGATGTTTTTCCCTCATAATGGTAAGATTGTCACCATTGACCAATTGAACTACCATGAACCAAAATCTTAGACCTCCCCTGAGTCCACCATCTCTACTGTCACTAATAAACCAACTGCTGATTCTTTGACCAGCATTCCTCTTGGCGTCTACAAAGATTCTTCTTTGCTTGGAACTTTTCCTAATCCTCCCCCTCCTCCTGTCTCTGACCCCAGCCTAGCGAATGTTTGCATGATGCAATCATCTCAGGCTGGCCTTCCATAGCCTGCTCCGGCTAGTCAGCAACCTCAATCTCACCCACCGCCTCCTACTCCTAGCCCTTCGCTTCAGTCCGCCGAACCTTTTTCAACTGACCCTTCCCATCACACTCAGGAACCTCCCTACCCTCTTGAGTCAGTTCCCTCAGGTCTCCACCATATGGGAGCCATCCCACCTGGTCATTACCCCACCGGTCAAATATATTTCCTTGGCGCCCCCCCCAGCGTCTATTTGGCCCCCGTCATGGCCACCCTTTCCCTCCCTAATTTAACCTTGGGAATTCCAGTATGGTATCTTACTCCTCCAACCGAGACCCCACCAGGCCACCCCAAACCATACATAGCTGTGACACCAGTGCAACCGATTCCCTTCGCTCCTTCCACCACCACTGTGCCCCTAGCCCCTCTGCAGCACCCTCCTAATGCTGCGACAGCTACAGGAAAGAAACAAAAAACTTGCAAGGGGGCATCCAATGACAAGGCCACCGCACCTGACCCTACCCCTCGCCCACCTGCCAAACCTTGTGCCTTGTGTGATGGTATCGGTCATCCCACCCACACTTGTCCTAAGTTGCCCCGTATCCAACCCATGGTTAAATTTGCGTTCCCTGAATCTACGATCCTTGAAACCTGTGTTTCTTCCTCATCCATAGCCAAGAACCCAAAGAATCTTCGCACCAACAAACCCTGTGCTCTGTGTGGTGTCCATGGCCATTATTCTCGCCATTGTCCTCACCTCACGCATTACCGAGCCTCTTTAGAGGTCATCCGCGAGTACGATGTTGAACAAAATCAATCTGCCTCTCCCATCCTTGCTTAATATGTGTCCAGTCTACTTGCGGATCCCCCTGCTACCATTGAAATTCCTCCCCCTGATGTTGAGATGTAGGACCCTGCTGCTTCCCTTCTATACCTATCATCATCTGCGCGCTCCCCGGAGTCCATTCCTTCTGAATCCCCTCCACCTATTCTGCTTGATTCCCCTCCAGACACGGGTTCTTCATATTTTTACCATCGTTTTACCTGTTCTTCTGTCATTCCCCGTGATGACCCATATCTACGCCTCTCTTCCCATACTGATGATTAGGTACCTTTGCAGCGTCGTATGGTCTCCTTGACCTTTCCATTCCCTCTCCTAATCACGATCATACCATCCTTATCTTTGATGTCCGTCGCAGCCTGAGTACCCACTCTTGATCCCATAGTTCTCATTCACCTCCCTCTCATCGATCTATGAGTCCTAGACTTCCTACCTAGATCGCTCCCTCCCGTAGCCATCAATGGATGTCTATCCTCTACTCACACTACCATCCTTTTTCTCATCCCTCCCATTTCTTGTCTTATGACACTATCACATCGGCCCTCTCATCCACACCTTATCTGGGCTACGCCGATGGGGCAAGTCGCTATTCCCGCCATCTCGCTTCAGCAGCATGGGCCATATTTACCCCCTTGCATACCCTGGCTCTTGAAAATGGGGTCTGCATTGGTAAGGCCACCAATAATCAGGCCTAATATGATGCAGTTTGTGGTCTCTTAGCCTATGCCCTCTCTCATAACATCCTCTGTTTTCATGTTCATTTAGATTCCCTGCTTCTTGTCTTACAACTTAATGGTGTCTATCGTGTGCATAACCCTCTCCTGTTTAGACAATATTTACAAGTGCAACTTTTGATTGGAGAATTTATATTCATTACATTTAGCCATATACCTAGAGATCAAAATCACTACGTAGATCAAATCGCAAATCATGTTCTAGACTGGCATTTATCACATTTAACACCATCAATCAAATTCATATAGATCATATATATTATATAACATGTGTTTTTAGAGTCCATCTACTCTGAAACATCTGATATGCCCATAGCATGTTACAATAACAAAACTACCAAAATGGGGGGCACCACTCGCCCCTACATAGACACTGGGGGGCTCCACCTACCCTACATATAATCACTCTCTCGAGGATCCTGAGCCAATGGCTCTGCTCCCGCAGCTCGTAGATCACGCACAGCCTGACCAGCCATCGCCATGTTTCGCATGATACCTCACCACTCCGAGGGTAGCCCAATACATAACTCTATGTACCGGTCGTCTAAATCCTACCAACCATGCTCCGATACACCGGTCAGTAGCCCCTCACATCTACAACAAATGTCCTCCACTAGAGTAGCCATATCCTCGCTCTGCGCCGTCCTTGATCCACTTGCACCTGTAGCTCCTGTCGCTGCAGGTCGTCCCATATATCTGGCTGGTTTTACCGGAGCTATATCTGCATTCCAAAAAACATCACGATTAGCACCATGTATACTAGTCACAAACTCTAAAATAAACATAATAGAATAGTTACTTGTCACTTACCATCAGGCCCCCACACTCGACCAGGTGGAAGCGGCAAGGCTGGATATCCCCAATAACTCATCCCCCTATAGGGATAGTCATCTATGTATAATGGAATTTGATCCCAATGTGCGAAGATCTCTGGTCGAAATACCTGTCTGACCACCCCTCCCCCTCCTCTACACAGTAGTCATCCCCACCGATGCATCCGAGGCTCTCTCGGACCTCCATCATGCAAATGTACACGAGGTCGTAAGGTCGGGATCTTCTCAAAGAAGAAAGAGCACAACACCGTCCCGTAGGCGCAATCATGACTCACTTGCCGCTTGCATAGTGACAGCTATCATTTCACCGATACCAACATCATCTGGGCCCACCCATATTAGGTCCCACTCAGCACACTCTCTACAATCATCATCTGCCCTCAAGTGATGTGATGGAACGCCTGGCTACCCAAGATCCGTAACACTGGTGCGGCCACTGCCCGAGTCTCCAACCTCTCTAAATCACCAATGGATATCCGATTCCCTTTGACTCAGACACTTGGTCGACAATGTCGCTCAACAAACTCCATAATGTTATGCCCCCGTGGTAACACTGGCTGCATATTTCCCACCATCCCTAATGGTGGGAGACCAGTCAAGAAATTCAAATCCTGGACTGTCAGCTCGATCCTGTGCCCCTGCACTACAAACGCCTCATGATCTGGATCCCAATAACTGATAATCCGAGCCAACAAGGGCTCTCCATCCCTCATCAAAGGGTTCTCCAAAAATTTCAGAACCCCATGCCTAGCCAGTGCGCGACGGACACCTTGATCCACCTGGACTTCCGTTCATAATGTCCCTATGTATCTCTCTCTCCACTTGATCTGTATATCTTCCATATCTGCACAAAAACATCATTTTTGTCAGCCTCCAGATCAACAAAACTGCATTAACATACACCAAAATAGAATCTCAGCCCATAACTGAAATGAAACCCCTCACATCTAACAGGTCGCACTTTTTGGGCAAAACCTGGGCCAGGTCGCACTTTTCAGGCCAAAACCTGCGTCCCAGGTCATAGCTTTTGCCCCAAAAAGTGCGACTCGACCGTAAAGATGAAGTAAGGGAATTTACTGAGATTTAAAGCCTTAATCTGCAATTTGAATCCATCAAAAACAAAGCTTAGGATTAGGCCTCTTACCTGCAACTGACGGATCACATTTCCAACGGTCGATTTTTCTGCTACGATCGCCGCAAGATTTAGGGCCTTCTCTCCTCTCCACATTCACCACAGCTACACAAGGAAATGAATGATTTTGGAGGGAAAATGCCTTATTAGAAGAAAATCCCTATTTTTTCTTTCACCCGTTGCGACCAAACCGTAGCCTCGTTTAACATACCGTCTGCACCGTTGGAAAGCTCTCACCGAAAAATCAAATGGGTATATGTCAGTTTTTCATGTTTTGATACTTCACCAGGACACATTTTGTCCATGAAGGGTCTATTCACCTCTTCTTAAAATCAAATTTCTTCACTTACGACACTTGTACTTGGGGCACCACTTTGCCTCCTTACTCGTCTTCGTTTGTGTTTATTTTCATCATGAGCTACCCTATTGTACTCATGCTTTTCTGGTCCCCCATTGGACCCGTACTATGAGGCAGCACCATTGATTCACCCTTGTTTAGAGCATCTGAGTCGAGTCATCATCACATCCATGGAGTCTATCCCGATTCCCTTCATACCCCGCTATAATCCTCCATCCTTTCTTGCCTGATCCCTCTCTCGTGTCGCACATTATGGCCTTCAGTACCTTTTTCCCCTACCCCTCATGATATTGTGTCAGTCGCTGCCAAGCCATTCATGCCCTTTATGCTCTAACAAGGGAAGTCGTCCAACCACTCCTCCGCATCCCTCATTCCATCACCATTATCAGTATCTACTTGTTCTTCACTCTACTATTTTCCCTCGTGCCTTAATTGGGGTTCCCTTATTGCCTCACCTATGGCGGACCAACTTTTGTCAACATCAACTTTCTTACTCCAGAAGCCAGGTCTAGGGGGCAGTGTACCTTGGTTCCAGTTCTTCTCAGCATGATGGTGATCTATACACTTGATGGTCCAGTGATGCAGCAGCAGCTATTGGTTATTCTCGGGCGTGTGTGAGATGTCTCAACCCTCATGAGGGGGTGGCCCTATAGGTAGCCCCCCACATGCCCGGATGACTTCTTAATTTCCACCCTTGATGCAGCTCCTCTCATTTGATGATATCGTCCCCAACCACTTGCAGCGCCTCTTCGATTTGCATGTACCAGTCCGATGTTGTGAGCCCTTCCCGTGTGTAGGGGGCATTTGGGTTTATTTGTATCTCATGTACTAAAATCTCCTTGTATAAGTCCTGAAGATTATTCCAGGCATTGAATGTATGTGGGATTCATCATTTTGTTTATCTAGCTCATGTTTAGGCCAGCATATGCTTCACTATTACGTTCCGTGGTTTTTCGGGCGCCTTATTATTTTTACTATTGTCTCGACGGGCATAGGTATGCCTCCCCTGCCGCCTTTAACACTAGTACCACTTCATCACCTAGAGACTTGTTGCACCTGTAAGTCTCGTCTCCTCCGGGTCTAGTCCTCTAGCACATTAGACTACCTTACATTCCTCTCTCTCACTTTCCTTTTGATACCTAGTGATTGAGTTCTTACAACGTACTTCGGTCATACGATTTGCTCCTAACACTCGTACGTTGGGGGGCAAGCTGTTACACCATTTTTTTGGTCATCTAACTCATTATCATTAGATGAACCCAAGTATACCATGTAAGACCAATTTTACCCTAAGTAAAATAGCTTTCACCATGTCAAATAACATTGGTCCATATTTCCTAGTGATATTTAACCCAAAACAAGGAAATTAATTAAATAAATCATTATTTATTTAATTATTTCCTAGGAACAAGTTATTTAAATCATTATTTAATAACATTCCTAGTTAAATTTGACTAAATAATTTTTAAACAATTAAATAAATCATTATTTATTTAATTATATCCCCATCATCTCCCTAAAATAATAAATAAATCATTTATTTATTTATTTTTTATAAATAAAGGAATTGACCCACGTCAAAAGACCTTTTCCCTCCAACAAATATAATAAAATATTCCTAAAGGGTGGTTCTAGAATTTGATTAATAATATTTTATTCATGCAAAAAGTTCTAGATAACCCTAATATTTTGTTATAAATAGGAGGGTTTTCCCCATTCATTAGTCACCTTCATTGCATTAGATCACTCTAGATCTACTCTTGGTCACCATTTTCCATTTTGCTTTATGAACTCCCATTGAGTTCTATGTTTGTTTTTCTACACCAATAAGAGAGAGGAATGTTAGATCTGAAACACTGAGGACTTTCAAGAACCCATCCCACTGAGGAGAACCGGAAGACACCTTTCTTGTTTTCCTCTCAGGTGCCCCATTCTTTAATATAATACAAATCATTATTTTAAACATTTTGTTCTTGTCTTGTCTATTGGATGCATGGAGCCATATTATATTTTATCTTCTTAATGTATTTTGTGCTTAGATCTGAATTTGTGCAGCAGACTTAAAGATATTTTACAGCCATAATCGATGTTAGGGCTATTTGTTATGTGTAGCTAAAGTGATCTT
This sequence comes from Pinus albicaulis, assembly GCA_034641835.2. Taxonomy (NCBI): domain Eukaryota; kingdom Viridiplantae; phylum Streptophyta; class Pinopsida; order Pinales; family Pinaceae; genus Pinus; species Pinus albicaulis. The sequence goes on from JAXQQM020060471.1 coordinate 19,098, forward strand.
TTACGACGAAAGAATCATACTAACAAAGTGATTTTGTGTGTGATGTGGTAGTTCTACAAAGTGGATGTAATCTTATGTCCTAAGAATTGCGCCCTTTTTTTTATCACTTCCCTGGGTAAACCATACCGGACAAATATCTCGAAAATAAAATTAATACAAGTTTCCTCTGTGGCTCTCAATAATGCTACTGTTTCGACCCATTTCGTTACATAGTCTGTGGCCACCAGTATGTAATATTTATAGTTTGAAGGTGGATTGAATGGACCAACAGAATCTGGTGCCCAACTTTCAAAGTTTCTATCACCAATTGTAGTTGTAGGGGAATTTCATCAGATTGTCTGGGGCGGCCCATTCTTTGGTAGCTATTGTAGGCCTACACATATTTCTTAACATCTTAAAAATAGTGGGCCAATAATAGCCCATTTGTAATACTTTGTGCCTGGTTCTGCAGTCTGTGAAGTGTCCACCGCAAGGCTCATCATGGCAAGCCCTTAGGATGTCAAAAATTTCATCTTCTCGGATGCATCTGCGTATATGCATATCAGCTCCTATGTGGAAGAGATACCCACCAATCCAGGAAAAGCAGGCGTTGCAATGGATGATTAGCTTTCTTTATTTTGTTGTTAAATGTCTGGGTAGTTTATCTATGGAGAGATAATTTACCACATCTGCATACCACGGTGCTTTCACTGCCACAACAAATAGGTTTTCATCAGGAAACTAATCCTCCACTGGTAGCGGATCATTTATCTTTGGGACCAGAGATGGAAAATTTATGACTGGTTTCTCCTTCCCCTCATGGTCTTTAATAGTGATATCAAATTCCTGGAAATGTAACAGCCACCGAGTCACTCTCCCATTTGTAATTGGTTTATTAGCTAAGTACCTAATGGCAGAATGATCAGTATATAGAAATACTTGATAGGCAGTTATATAATGTCTATATTTATTTATGGCATATATGACTATTAGGAATTCATTTTCTGTTACTGTATAATTTAATTCAGTAGGGGTAAGCTTTTGCTAATATAATAAATAGCGTAGGGATTTTTATCTTCTTCTTGACCAAGAAGAACTCTTATCGTTGTGTCTAATGCATCTGATGAAATATGAAATGGTATTTCCCAATTGGGACAATGCAATAATGGTGCAGTCAATACTAATCTCTTTAAATATGTAAAATCAGTGTCACACTTATAAGACCATTTAAATTCAACGTTTGCAGTTGAAGCATACAGAGGCGCAACGATTTGTGAAAAATCTTTATGAATCTACGATAATATCCTTCATATCTAAGGAAACTATGTACCTCTGTTTGAGTATAGGGTGTGGATAGTAAGAGATGCACCTCTATATTTGTCGGATCTACCTATATTCTAGCTGCAGAGATATAGTGTCCTACGATTACGCCCTCACTCATCATCATGTGACACTTTTTGTTACTCAAACATAACTTGGTGGTGATACATTGTTCCAACACTTTTTTCAATGTTTGTAGTGCTTGTTCAAAATCGTCCCCATATGGGGTGAAATCATCCATATAAACCTCAAGTCCTTCATTGATTAGATCTGTTGAGATTGCAACAAGATGATGAGATTAGTGGAAAGAAGTTGCCTTCACTAAGTGGGTCCGCAGGCTATTTTTGGCGCAAGTCCATTTTTAGACTGTCTATTTTTAGACATGTTGATCATGTTATATGAGTTGCAGGATGCTATTTGTGGATGTTTGGTCAATTCGGAAAAATATATGGACTTCTATTTTTAGACATACTGGGCAGAATCTATTTTTAGATTGCCAATCTAAAAATAGATATGTCGAATATTATTATCTCTTAATAATATTTGAACTATAAACATTATCTTATTCTCTTGGAGAACTTCAGTTAAGTGCATAGATGTGGCACAGGAGATGATAGAAGGAATTACACTATTCCTGAGGGTTAAGTGGAGCTATTTCATGGATAATTCATTTAGAAATCATGTGACAGAGTTTGGTGGAGTTATTGAGGTAGTTGATGGAGTTGTGTTCAGTTTAACTGAGTTAAACATAGTTGAGCTAGTTGTATCTAGAATAACTGATTGATACACTAGTGAGAGCGGTGTGAACTAATTATTAATTAATTCACTAATTATTAACTCATTAATCAACTAAATAATACATCAGTTAACTATAGTGCATGGACAGTTTCAGTGGAGACAGTGAAGAGGTAGGTGAAAGAGCAGTGTGACTATCAGTTGTGACTATATTGTTGTATGATTTTCAACAACCAGTGATTGGAGATTCCAATGAGGATTGCGTGAGTGAGGCTGGACCAATTCAATTTCATTCAGAGCCATTCTTCAGTAGTGATTTCGCAGTAGAGGCAGGCTATCAGGTGGCAGAGATTGGAGCATGTGATTTGCTAGATCAGGGCTTGATTAGTGTGTAGCAATTGGAGATTATACTGAGAGCTTGTGAGGAGCTTTGTATAATGATTGTTACATGATCTCTATGACATATAATATATATATAGTTGGGGGTTTTCAGCTTTAATATTTCCCATAAAATACTGTGTTCATATGTGTGATTGTTTATGGTTTTAATGTGCACATGCGATTGTTTTTATTTCCGCAATTAATGATCAATGGTAGAAGAGATTATGTATTGTGCATGAAGTTAAAATAGTGTGTGATCAGGAGAATATCGGTGAATAATATATCAGTTATTCAAATTTCTACATGGTATCAGAGCGATATTGATCATTAGAGCAATTGCAATACATTGAAGTGGTTGAGTTTTGTGTTGGTGGAATTCGAATTTGCAGCAGTGTTTCTTGGTGTCGAAGTTGAGATGCCTTTCAAGGGATTGCGATTGGAGTATGCCCTTGAGGGAAGCTCGAATTATATTCCATGGAAGGACAGGATGGAGGTGGTGCTGGAGGACAATGAGTTGAAGGAGTTCATAGATGCAGAAATTCCAAAACCTACTTCTAGCGATGCTGATGCACTTGACGCATGGCAAAAGAAGACAAAAAAATGTCGAAGGATTCTGTTGGAAGGTGTAAAAGACTCACATAGTGTCCGGTAATTCATGGTAAGTGCTTCATTCTTGATGTGGAAAGCGTTGACATACTTATTCCAAAGCAAGAGCGACCAGAGGAAGTTGGCACTCAAGGATAAACTCAGGAACATAAAAATGGAGAAAGGTGACAGTATGCCCAAGTACCTCACGAAGTTCATCCAATGTAGGGATGAGCTAGAAAGTGTGGGGGTGACTGTAGATGACAAGGAATTAGTGAACTTGGCTCTCCTTGGGCTTCCGAAGAGTTGGCATTCCTATCAGGACTCTGTCAATGGTCGAGAGAAATTGCCAGGATGGGAGTGACTTTGGTCGGATCTTGTGCAAGAGGAGATAAGGCGAAGTACCAGCAACAGATCTTCATCAAAGAACTCAGATGAAGAAAATTTTTCTTTGGCTACCAAAGAAAGGAAGGGGAAGAGCAAGAAGAATGCTTCTCAATCCGGTGCGAAAGGCAAGAAGTAGGACATGTCCAAGGTGAAGTTCTTTCACTGTCACCAACACGGACATTACACCACTAATTGTCCACAGAAGAAGAAAAATAAGCAAGTTGTTGGATCTGCAACTGGAGAGGCCTTAGCCTCATAGTTTGAGCTGGATTTTTCACTAATCACATGCTTGGTCTCAAGTGTGATGGGTTCGGTGTGGTTTCTTGACAGTGGTGCGTATTTTCATATGACCGGAGATAAAGATTTGTTTACTGATCTGAATGAGAAAGATCTTGGAGTGCACATGGAGATGGGTGATGATGGTAGATATAGTGCGACTGGTATCGATACCATTTCCTTTGAGAGGGAGTCTAGTAAACCCTTTGTATTGAAGGAAGTGATGCATGTTCCAGGATTGAAGAAGAATCTTATCTCTGTGGTGATGTTAGAAGACAAGGGATATGATGTTGTCTTTAGCGGGAAAGGTCACAAGTATTTAAGGCAATCGGTGAAACCCTGAGGATAGGGGGTTCAAGTTAAGAATATTTATCAATTGCAGGTAGATGGCTGCAGAACAATGGTCGCTGCAGAACAATGGAAGGAAAGGCACGAGTGTGTGAGGGTTTCCTAGGCGAGCTGTGGCATTGGAGATTGGGCCACCTTCACCATGGAGCTTTGAAGATACTGCAGCAGATTTCTATTGGGCTTCCTAAGGGCACTCTTGCACAGTCAGATCAATGCAAGGGGTGTACCTTGGGAAAATTTGTGAAAGCCACCTTTCACGAGAAGGATAGTCGCGCCACGACGATCCTTGAGAGAATTCACACAGACGTGTGTGGACCTTTATCAGTAGCTTCGACAGCAAAGCACAGGTATTATGTGATATTTGTTGATGATTTTTCTCGTAAGTGCTGGATCTTCTTCATGCAGAAGAAGAGCGAGACATACTCAAAGTTCTGTGAGTTCAAGGCACTGGTTGAGAAAGAATCGGGGAAGCGGGTGAAGGCTCTTAGGAGCGACAATGGTGGTGAATTCATCTCTGTCAAATTCAAGGACTTTTGCAGCACAGAAGGACTTCGAAGAGAGCTCATAGCACCTCATAACCCATAAGCAGAATGGGGTCGCTCGAGCAGAAGAACTAACGATCGTGGTGCCGCACCGAGACGTTGTATGATCAGGGCCTACCCATTCACTTGTGGGCGGAGGCATGCAATACTACAGTATATGTGCAGAACCGTTTTCCTCACAGGATACTTGGCATGAGTACACCCGAGGAGACGTTTTCTGGTAAGAAGCCCGATATTTCCCATTTGAGGATTTTTGGTTCACCTGTTTACATTCATGTGACGAAGGATGCTAGGAAGAAGCTAGAGCTGACCACAGAGGTTGGGATATTTGTGGGGTACACTGATATGCCCCACAACTATCGTGTGTATTTGCCAGACAGTCGCAAGACTATTGTGTGACGGGATATCAAATTTCAGGAGGAGAAAGCCATGAAGTGTTTGCTTGAGAGGGAGCCACACTTGCATGTAGAGGAGGAGCTATTAGTTCCTAAGGATGAGATTCAGGATGTGGATCAGCCACAAGAGGAATTTCATGGAGTGGAAGAAACCACTCAGGCAGTGCCAACCATC